>CAJNOP010000149.1:112608-164175 GCA_905250075.1 Rotaria sp. Silwood1 | reverse complement strand
TTTAGAAGGCGTTTTTTCTCTCTAAACAACGCTGCTTGAAATATTGTTTGAACGTGTTTGCTTTTATCTGCGTTTTTCCTCGTGCATTTAAATACGCTTTTTAAAGCGTCTTTTATTTGAAAGCAACAATTATTTGACAAGCATGTTAGAACGCAGTTCTGCAAGGACTTTTGGGAAAAAATGAGTTATTTTATAAACAATTTAACTCAGTATTTGGATTCGCATTTTGAGTAAAAGTGTCTTTTTTTATAATCTAAAAGCCTGTTAGCATAGAGCTAAACATATAATTCACACCCAAATATGAATAGCAAATATAATTCTAGCATTAATTTTGTTTTCTGTCATTCTTCCTTTGACAACATTGTGGAGAACAACGTAAAAAAACCAGAGTAAAACATTTGCATCAACTTTCGTCTCATTAAGTTGAAATTCTTTTAGGTACGTTTTCTTCATCTAACTGATCGAAAACTCAGCGTATTACAAAAATATGAATTTTTTTTTCTTGAGGTCTGGTACATAGATTTGAAACTTTGACATTCGATTTCAAGATGCATTCGATAGCCGATAGAATAGAGTGGTGTTTTTCAATTTCGATAGTGTATAGCTGGGATTATAGTTTTGAAAAACATATGCTGCAAAAATCATCAGGACTAAAACAAGATTCTAATAAAATATCTAGCCAACTTGGGCATTATTTCAGCAAAACTTGAGAGGATGCCGAAGAAACCACTATCCAAAATGACACGGTCAGGTTTTGCAAAAGTTGACCTTAGAAATGAAATTTCGGGAAGCATGATTGGTAATGAGCGTTGAAGTAGATTGCGTGAAAATATAGCAAAAAAATA
Organism: Rotaria sp. Silwood1; assembly: GCA_905250075.1. NCBI lineage: Eukaryota > Metazoa > Rotifera > Eurotatoria > Philodinida > Philodinidae > Rotaria > Rotaria sp. Silwood1. The sequence goes on along the minus strand of CAJNOP010000149.1, from coordinate 163,330 downwards.
CAATCAAACAAATCTTCCAAGTGTCTAGAGCCCTCTTTACCGAATGAAGGGTCCATTGAATTTCATATTTCAGTTCTGCACAGCTCACGCTGAAAACTCTTACATATTGGGTATGAAATCTTTAAGAGGTTTGATGACTCGACTTATTTTCGTCGCTAGTCAATGCTTGAAAAACCATAAGTTTTGCGAAAAAGCAAGCTTCTTCTCGTCGAAAATTGGAACTCGAAAATATGTTCAAAATCTACTACTATTTTACTCTAAACGTTATCGCCTCATTCGCTCTAAAAATCCACAGAGAAAACATTTCTATTTGCAGCCACTATCTACATAATAGTTATGAAAATAAGGAAAATATCAGTGTGACGATTTTGTTACAGAAGAAGGGTTAGCGCTGATGGAACTACGCTTTATTATATTTCTTCTTATCAAGATTCGCAACTATACTTTATTTTTCTCGTTCCTTATATACTATTTCATCGCATAGAAGGACCTCGCAAAGCACAGTCAACACAATAATAGAAGGTGTCAATAGCACACAAGCGTGTCAATATAATGTGCAAATAAGCAAACAGGGAATACTATTATGATTATAAAACTATGTACGAGTGAAGAACAAACTAGTAGTGCACTTCTAAGAATACAAATTCAAGAAGGGTGGGATGAAAGTCTACAAAAAATAATGAGCATGCACTAAACCGGGAGCGTGACAATCGGTCTTTTTCGTGCGTTAAATTTCGAAGACCTACTATAACTCTTGTCTATGTTTTAGAACGTCAAAAGAAGCATCTTTTAGTATAAATATATTTAGGACTAAGTTATTCTGAAGGTGCTTGTATTGTATACTCACTATAGAGTTCACAATGGCACATCATTTTCTGATTTTTTCACTAATATGCTATTTGTTCATATGTGTTAGTGCTTCTGAATAGTTGTCAATCGAGTGATAAACAGTAACTAAGTTAGCATGAGCTAATGCATAAGACAACAGTTTCGCTGAAGATTGTAGGTTGAAATTTTTCTTGCATTATTGTAAACTGCAGTAAGATTTTTATAGGAAGTGCTTCCTTTTAGAGCATTGTCTATCATTAGTTCAAGCATAAGCAGATAAAATTGTTCAAGTTTATCGTATTAACTCACACCATATAACAATAGACTCAACGTAAACATGTCATTTTTATTACCAAGTTCTTTTCGAATGAATAATTCTTTTTTTTTTTAAATCTTGCTCATCTTCACCGTTCAATGTCAGTGTCACGTACCAGACATGGGCGATTTCTTTGATCGTTTTAACATGACGCACCATTTCTATGACAAAATGAAACTTATCTTCGCAATTAAAAGCACTTCCATCTTGCATATAATGGAAAAGGTTCTAAATACTTTTCTTGACCAAGAATGATGTCAAATATAATTGATTCTTTATCAAAATCTTGTAAACTGTAAAGAGAATAGATTAATGCAATATTTCGATTAGTTTTTGTCGACATGAAAGTCTTGATCGATGTAAAATCTCTGATATTTTTTGTTATTTTCTAGAAATTATCAGCAGCTACAAGTTGATCATGATAAACAGCAACAAAATGAATTCGCTCAAATTTAACTGTATTTGTTGAATTTTTCTAGCTAAAAAAATAAATCTTTGATGGAAAAAATTATGTTTGAATTGAACGTCAATATCCTGTAGACATAATGCTTTATTCAAAATTCGATATTGAAAACTGTCAGGCGTATACCATTGAATATCCATGTCCATGGTATAGTGGTATTCAAAATCATTGATGATTTGTAAGTTCATATGCATTTCCATCATATTGGTTGACGACAGTCGTCACTCATGATTTTACAATACATCAAAGATGCTTCGAGATGATTGAATGATGACTTATTATCATTATTGCGTGATAACAAGAAACTCATAGTAAGTTTTTTTTCTCAGTGACAAATAGCATGATATCTTCAGCGAGCACTTTATAAATATTACTTTTAGTTTCATAAATACTAAGTACTTTTGAATATTTTCATTTTTCTTGTCGATCTAGCTTCTGCTTGCCTGCAAGCACATACAAAGAACGGATGTGTGGCCAATGATAAATACTAGATAAAAGCTCTGTAAGAATAAAAAATATTTTTTCTGATTGACATTCCTTTACTTAATTAATGCATTCGTCAGCATCGTCAAGTGTTACATGAAAATTAATCGTTCGTCTATGTTGGACTTTCTTTTTATGATGGCTAATGAGAAGCCGAACGATCATATTTGTCTTGAGATCTTGATGTCTACAAGTTTATCGTCGTATGTTTTTTGTATTAGGACCTTCACACTAGTAGACCACTTAACATTAGCTAAGCAGTAAACTAAAAATGAGTGATACAATTTTTGAACTGAAAACACCGGTTTTTTTATTCACCTCTTTGTTTTGTCACAATATTAGTTGTTCTCGATGTAATCTGAGTCAAATCATACAGAACTTATGAGAATCAATCGATATTTTATAATTTTTGGTGTCAAATGTAAAAATTACTTTGTAAAATATATTATAGTTGCTTTCTAAATTACTCTCAGTGTAGAAATATGATCTGAAACCGATTTTTTCTTTTCATGAGATAGATTTCAATAAGCTTGTTTCTTTGAATTGAGTTCTTGTGAGGCCAATAATTTATTTGAATGATGTGAACTAGAGATATTTTTTATTGTAAGTTAATTATTGTTGATAGTTCAATTCGATTGATGCATCTCAACTGCTACCAAATGAGGTATCTCGACAACTGTGAATTTAATACCATTTGACGAACATGATTAAATATCGGTGCAAAACACTCACATCCTCAATAATATCTTATTCACAATCAATCCTTGAAGATGATGATTGCTAAGCAATTTGTACATTTCATCAATCTCGTGACTGATAATAACTGTGTTGAATTGAACTCAACAAAACCGGTTATCATAACGATTAATATTAACTATTTGTTAATTACACAGAATTCAATTATTTATATTTATTCAGTCTAACTCTTTTGTAGATTAATATTCAAAAATTTTAGCTGATTTTCTCACATTGACAGGAAACCTAAACGGATAATTATTAAAAGGTCTTCAGTATTAGACAATCATCAAGATTTTCTAAAATATTGTTTTATTTGTTTACTACCATATATTCAATTCCCACAGTTGCATTTTTTTAATAAACCTATAAAATATTCAGTAGATTTTTTATCCTAACTCGAAAAGCACTAACTTTCTCCATTGGCAATATCTTCTCGCCTCTATGGTAGATCTATGGTTCTTGTTGGTTCATACAGACGCTGAAAGTCTTCATCTCGGGATCAAATAATGCTTTAGATAAGTCATTCGAGTAGTGTCTTTCTGATGATTTAATTCATGCAGTCGTATTGATTCGCTCAATTACAGATCCATCGATGTTTTACACATAAACTTGTACTCTAACAAAGATTCCTTGTTTGGAATTCTACATATGTTCTCACTAGTAAGTTATATCTTGTACTTTCTTTTACAAGTTCGGCACTTCAGCTTCATTGGATAGATATAACAAATATACAGATCCTAATTGTTTGTTTTTCTATAGATGAATATATGTATCGACAGCATCTTTCGTATTCATTTATGTTTCTCGAATCGCTTCACTATGCAGATGTTTGAGATAAATCCGATTCAAACTAGTTTTAGATACTAAAGGCAGTTTTGACTTCTCGTTTGCTTTTACTTGATATGAAGAAAAGATTGTTTCAGAAAAAGAAATTTATATGCAAGCATATTTTCTACCATTTCCTTGCTAATAGATGAACATTTTGCTCTCAAAACAATTTCCATATAGAACTAAAAATCTTACGATAGCAAGTAAGTTAATTTTGAAGCGCAGAAGATAAAATAAGATAATGTATGCGATGAATGTATTATCCATCAAAAATATGATGATATTATGAAAAAAGCTTGTTACCGCAGTCCCAAAGGAGCTAAAATGTGGAACTCACATATATTCTTCAGCTTCATTATACTAATATGAAATATAGATAGTATAAAATCACGAATTTTTTAATTTTCTGACAGGCGTCCTTATTTTTCGTTTTCTTTGTTGCCATTCACTCAGAATTTTTCATTTTTAACACTTCTTTTTTCCGTAATTTTACATGTTTATTATAACAAGCATTGAATTATATGGCGAATGAAACTGTTATATATATATATATATATGTATATGTATACCCATTCTTTTAAATCTGGTCGCTAAGGTCTGTAATGGGAGGTATGTCTGTAATGTTCTCTTCCGTTGCTATGGTATGTAATGGCGGCCTGCCTGTAAGGGAGGAGTGAACTGCGAAACCTTGACCTTAAACCTGTCACTCGCTATTTTCTTCGAAAATATACGTGAGTTTCACAAAATAGGAGAAGTAAACTCCTACGAGCAACACCAAAATATCTTTTCATTCATTTCAATAATGAAAATGCAGACTTGTGTAAGCTCGTATGTTGTTTCATTTCTTACTTGTCTGAATGGCTCGTTTCTATAACTACCTGAGAGAAAAAACAAATGACTGTAAAGAAATCAGTGTCTTTTGCCAAAATAACGAAGCACAATTGGTTGTTCAGAACAGAAAAGAGAAGAAGTACACAACACAGATGGCAACCAATGCAATTTCATTACTATTAATGCACTAGAAAAATATTTGTATTTGCTTCGGGTTGTTTATTGAGCTGAAATATTCATGGTTAGGCTTCTGAAACGGTGCCATGCTGCGCGGAGTGAAGAAAATACTTTTTTCAGCTTAATATGCAAAAAATCGCGGTTTCGTTAGATAGCCACTGTGGACAGCGAAAAAGATTTGGTTGTGATCATGGGTGTAGGTGGAGAACAGTTCTAAATTTACAATCGCATTCTGTCTAGGATTTAGCTGCAAAGGGTGGCGCTTCATTGCTGCTTAGAATCGATGCATTCTTCTGGCATAAATCGAAATAGTATGAGTTCTTAATGAATAAAAATATGCTCCAGCATCAACTCCGTCATTTCACATGCTGCTGCAGCTATTTTCATTTTGCTCTCTCACATTTAAAATCATTGACTGTAAGTGTGCATTTTTCTCCATGGACATTCATACTCTACATATTGGTAAAATATGGGGCACAAACGAGGGCATCACTCAGAAATGTTTCGTCATAAGAACGCTAGTTTCGCTGCTAATGACCATACAAACTAATGATCTGATTGGTCGATGTCAGATGTAATACTATCGACTACTTGTTTTCAACATGTTATAGATCATCTAAGAAAAATATCGGATTGAATAATTAATAGAGCTTTGATCAATAACTATCTAAAAACAACAACTGATTAATCTATTATGAGGCTAAAGATGAGATCTTAGCTATTTAAATACTACCCAACTCAATAGAGACCAGATATCGTTTGATATACTTATCAGATGGATACATCTGAATCTCTCAAATGATCGAACACATCTGAAAAGCTGTCTTCCATTGCATGAATGATAGCCATAAGCTATGAATTGTATTCTTCCTTTTGTCAAATTTCTATTAATGCGATTTACGATGGTAAAAACAATGCAAGAGGAGTGGGTGATTATTGAGATCTCTGTTCAGAGGTGATCCGTATACACATGATGAATTCAACTCGGAAAAGTTTCTATGAGATCATTTCTAGAACAATCACCATCGCATACGATGGAGCAGACAAGTCTTTCTATTTGCCCGCCTACAATTTCATGGATTATGCCATGTGGATACACTTTGGCTGCTGTTTTATGACCGTTTGGATACAATGAGTACCTTGCGGCTCAAAGTTGAACATGTGGCCAACTCGAAGCCGATTGGCACGATGCGACAGTCTATCGGAGTGATGATCATATGGCTACCACATCGACTCAATCTGTTGATTCGTCCACGGCCATAACTGGCGGAGATGATCTCTCATACAGCACATAGAAAAAGGGCTTTTGCACAGCGTTAGTCACCCCCTATGCCACTCACACCCAAACTAATAACACTTGACCCTGACTACCAAGTATCGGAACCGTGGCTATCAATGATCGTCAACAGAAGCAATCCAACGATCAGCTATGTACTACAAGGCAAGCACTGCGTTTCTAATCACAAGGAGGGCATCAGAACTTGAGAACCCCAAGCGACAATAACGGTAATGGACTTCACATATGAGACAGATGCTGCTCGGGCTGGTGGTCTATGTCTTCTCTTTCAGTACTGATCAGTAGAAACTCTTTTGGTTCTATTATCACAGAATGCGGGGAGGCCATTTCTACCAACCGGTTTTTTTTGTACATTTTTTCCAAGAGACCCTATCAGCTCAAGCTAATTACTTCTTGTTTTGTGTTTCTCTTTTCTTTCATCCATGAGACTCATTTAGCCCACGGCGAGTTTCTCATTTCTTGTTTTCCCTCTGTTTCCGCTTAAAATTCCTTCTTCACTTTTGTAGATCCTGATACCACGACCCGTTAAGTATCACAAAATCTATTCGCCAAATAAAATCTATACAAATAAACAAAAAATTTCTTATTTGCAGCTCGACAGATAATTTCCGAATGAGGTATATTTTTCGAGGCAGCCATCTACTTCTATTTTCGGAAAATCTACATAAACTCGCATCCTTACTCACCCACATCCTCAGAGCTCGTGTCTTTTTTTAGATTGAAAATGAACGTTGATTTTTTTCATCAAAAAAACATGTAGTGATTTTTTTTTCATACAGCATTGCTTTGGTATTCATCAAAAGAAAAGGCTTGTCTTTTCTTTTTTATTGTGACTATTGAAAAGAATATAAGGACTCTTTAAACAAAGCCTTCTAAGCTCTCCTGAAAATTGTATTATATGCAAATCTTATATTTCATATTCTAGTTTGTAACGCTAGAGAAAGTAAGCGTGCAGTCTCTATGGTAGGTGCAACACATTCTTGTGTAGACGTTTCAGAAAATAAGATTTTTATTTATCTGTTCAGAGTAAGACAAGTCAGTCTAATAGTGTCCTCTTCAATAAATACAGGGCTAAACAAGCTGGTAGTTTGGGCAGCGATATCAATGCTTCTGAGTGTAATGCATCCACTAAATCGCAACAAACTCGATTAAGTGATCGAACCTCAGTATCGAATGGCAATCGAAGTATATGGTCATCTAAATCAAGTAGAAACATTTTACATTTTAATCCAGTATTTGAATCATCAGCCGAAGTGAATACCAAAGTATGGACGGCGAAAGAAGACAAATTAAATATCAATACTCAAAAAAAATCCGTATTAGACAAAATGGCAGGATTTTTCAGGAAAGGTTTCATTTCTGTATTCTATAGATATTTATGATTTGTATTATTTTCTTTTATAGAAAGCGCAGTGCTTGTTTTTCGCCAACAACATGCAAAAGTTGCTGTTACGCCTGTCTAGTCGGCTCTCTGTTAGGCACTATTGCTCTCGCGACAGTTTTAACAATATGGTTAAGAGGTAATTCATGATCATCGATAATTATACCTCATAGCAGCTATATTGAATCTATGGGGGTACGGACACCGTCCACTGGCATTCCGTGTCTGTACTAGATAGTTTTCGTTCGTAGTCACTTTCATAATTCAGAAGGGTCAGTTTTTCGTGACGTTGACTACTAACATAGGTTATGTTAGGTTCACGCATGACCTTTTTTTTTAGAGCTAATTTGTCTAGAAATATATTCCAATACTAATTACATATGCTCTAAGTAGAACTTGACGTGCTCTATCAGTTACTAAAAACCTTATCTCGATAGCACGTTCTGTTGACGAGAAATCCTTATTACACCTGTGATCATGGTTACTAAGGTGATATATCATAGAAACCTTTTTTGTTTCTGTCGGCTATAATAAGATATATCGATAAATGACTTTCAACATTCGATAGAACTCGTCGAGTTGTACATGGATTATATCGAACTAGTTTTAGAATATGTTTCTAAAAGAATCGTCAATGAAAAAAGAGGTCGATACTGGATTTAACATAACCTCGGTGCTTATTACGCCAATAGGTGCGTAAAAACGGAGTATCTTTTTAAAAGAGCACTATAACAAACAACAGGATATTTTCAAAAGATGGTTCATAAGTGTGTGGTTGTGAGCACATTCACAGAAACACCTCACACTCCCTTATTAACAACATAGATTATTCATACAAACAGATATTTACTTTATATGAAATACAGAATTGTTGTGTACATTACTACATAATAAGACGTTGAGAATGATTTATTTTATTGATTATAGGCATAAAAACGACGACTACTATGAGCACAACAGATGCCATTACGAGCTCCACCAACACAACAACTATCACTACAAGCACAACCACTGTAACGACTACAACAGAGACAAGTGCGTAAATATTCTCAACTATATTCTACCTCTGATCTAAGAAGTTTATTTCAGCAACTGTGTGCAGTCCAACTGGCCATGGCACTTTGCTTTCTCTGAACGGTTCAAATCCAAGTTCGTGGACCCAGTATAATTTTACCTACACGGCGATGACCACATCAGCGATTATAATGTTTGGATTTCAAAATGAAAATAATCGTGAATATTATCTGGATACAGTGTCTGTTGTTGATAATAGTGCGGTCACAACTCAGTTGCTCAAGAATCCAAACTTTGAAAATTCAACAACGATAGCAACAAACTGGGTCCAATGGTGTACAAACACGTGTAGTGGTTATATCGGAGCGATATACTCTGGTGCAAACTGCCAGTCATCAACTGGCAACTGTTTTAAGGACAACTGCTACGCTAGTACAGGTATAGACTTTCTTGGCCAATCATTTTCAACGATAATTGGACATAATTATACAGTTTCATTTTGGTTGATATTGGGTGGCTCAGGTAACACCGCTGCTAATAGATTTTATGCTGACATTGTCTAAATATTATATAGCTTCTTCTGCATGCACGGCACCAAACAATCTGAAAACTTCCAATCCATAGAAAAAAACCATTCTCTCATAAATTGCTCTATCGTTTTGTTCTTCAATAAATGTTTCACCGCTAATAAATGATCTTTTTCTGTTCTATAATGTCAAAGGATGCAGGGAACTTCACATATGTATTAGCAATCAGTCCAATATGGTTGTTAGCAGGAATATAAATATTCATCGAAGGCTTAACTTTCGAACTCCAGTGCACCTTTCGATTTAGCATACAATTCAAATCTCTGATTAGTTTAAACTATAAATCAAAACGAAAACAGCTGACACTCAGACTCCATTGATTTTATGTTGAATTGCTTGTGATGTCTCTTATCTACTTTATTTTGTGCTAGCCAAACGAGTAGTGTTCACTAAAAAAAACGAAACGTATGAGATTTTACCTTCGTGATCATTTGTTTTTCGGTCAATCAATATATCACTTCATATATGACGATTGAGAAAATTTCATAGAATTTCTATGAATAATATGAACAAATCCTATAAGACGTCAATATAAGCCCTCCTGGTTTTGCTTGATGCAATCGACTTCATTTTTCTCGTTTAGATTGTAACGAAAGGAAATGAAACAACTCTCCAAACACATCTTACTCATATACATTTCTCTTATGCGAAACTTGACTAAGTTCTAAGACATCCTTGAAAAGTTTCCATTGCAAACAAGATCAAAGAAAACTGAGATTACCAAAAATCGTATTAAAACAAACGTTGCCGAAAAGAAAGATCGCCAAGATGAGCATTACCGAAATAGGGATCATTAATATGAAATTCACTGCGATACATTTTGTCGAATGCCTCTCGATCATCCACGATCATGAGTATCGTTTTCAGGTATCATTCCTCAAAAGCACACTTTCTACATATCTATCATATATATTCATATATATAACAACTTTGTAAGTATGATGTGTGCATCACACATACTGTAAAAGACGTCTATTCTAGGTCGAAACATTTTGTTGTGAGGTAAATGATGGATTGTTATGTACTCTGCCAGAAGTTTATCCTAAATATTTCATCTCTTTAAGTAAACCGGAAGAAAAATTGATGTTTCTGTAATGAGTTCGCTATAAGAATAAGTGCACTATCCAACTAAATAAAAATAAAAACATAATATGCTCTGTAGCGATACACTAAAATGAAAAAACGAAACAAAAGCACAAGGAAGCCATCTGGTTAGCTTGATTGATACACAAGAAAATAAGGTATGGAGAAAGCTTGAGATGAGGTGGAGTGCGAGATATTTCGAGATAATATCGATGAAGAAAAATGTGATTGCTAATTTCAATCAGCCCTTGGTGTGTCTTCCTGGCTTGCTGTCTTACAATAAAATCGCTCTAATGTCAGATAACTTTTACCCAAATCTGGTTGATTTTCTTTTTTTTGAACTGATGCCAGTTTCGTTTTGTATATTGCGTAACTCTTTTAATCGATGAGCTCGTATATGTTCACCGTCTAAGTAGTTTTTGTGATCCCGTGTATGAACGAATATGTATGAAGAATGTTGGCTTCATTACAATCCTTGACCAGCATAAGCTCAAGTTCTTCTTGCGTTGCAATGATCGCAGATATATAGAAAGAGCTTTTGAAGATTAAAAGAAGTACCAGTGGTTGAACAAGATTTGCACTGTTATCTGTAGTCGATCCGTTCATCAGACATTATGAATGTGATATGCGTTTAACTAGTAGTATTGGAGAAATATTTTTCTTTTACATTCTCTCATTGTGTTGGACAATATGTGAGCTGTTCCTAGTCAAATATTTGAAGAATGATAGAAAAAAGTATTCTCTTTGCAATTCTGTTGATAAGGTGATGTAATTAGAACCTATTTCTTTTTCGTTATTTCACTGCTTTGAAGGTGAATCATCATGTTTTTTTGTCCAAATAGTAGAAGAACGAAGAAGAAAAATATTTTCTTTGCTTCACTACATTGTAGAAAAAACAAAAAACAACCTATTCAATTGATACTCTATTCACGGTTTACGGCCAAGACCTATCAGAATATTCAGCAAAAAAAAGGAAAAACTTGCAGGTCATTTTAGGTCAATATCGATTGTCAAATGAAAGAGAGAATCGTCGAAAAATCTCGCGTGATCTTTATTCAGAGAAATAAAATCGATAGCACTGTTTGAAATAATAGACGATATTTTTATAATTGTATATAAAATATAGTATGGAGCTCATTGGTAACATTGCAAAAATCAATTGATTGCATTCTATTCAACAAAAACGTTGTATGTACATATTCATCGACAACATGAACAGTAATATGAGAGAATACAATATTCTGATCTGTCACTATTCCCTTTGCGCATCTCTGTCAGACTAATTATGTAATGCCTAATTGTATTAAATTCTGTCTTATTCTTTATACAGATCAATGCATTCGTTTCTCGTCTTTGTCAGGTTTTTTTCTGAGTGTGAAACAGTAATATGTATGTGCTGATGTGGCTGTAGGCATGTGTCTTCACTTCAGCCACACATACTAATATATGAAGGTTTTTTTTAAACTTATTTGATGGATAAGATAAATTCGTCCTCAATGACCGATTTTATTCGTTCTGTGACAGTTATTTATCGTGTCTTTTATTTTTCTGCATGTTAGTAGTACCAATGAAAGAAAGAAAAATAGGAATCAAACAATAGAGAAAATATTTATAAAAAAAGAACAACAAATTTGATTTTACTAAAATAATAGTGTTGAATCAAAATGATATTTTATCAAGAGATATATCTTATCTGGATTTTACTTGAACTATTTCTTGCCGTGAATCATTTACACAAATCAAGTAACAAATATTATCTAATAGGTATAACGCTTTAGAAGTACGAGATATTTTTTTTTGTATTTTCTTCAAAAGCAAAAAACAACACTTGATTTCTCATTCGAAAAAGTTAGTCACATAACTATACTTTGGAAAACTTTAAATTGTCCGTACTGATGTTGATATCATCATTCGCTGAGCTTCCTTCGTCTCCTGGTTGTTCTTTCCTTTACTCATTTCTCTTTCTCTTGCTATCTTCTATATAAGTATGTGTTGTATGTGAACTAATTACATTCTAGAGATATGAAATAGTTTCATAAAGGTCATTTCCGACGATGATGGTAAGCTATTCTTCCAATGTTTGAGCTTTCTTCCTTTCAACCTACGATTTTTGTCTGATTACATCAATGAAAAAAAATGAAACATTTTTCTATCGATCTCTTTGTATTCTAATATGAATTAAATCTTGATTGAATTTTGTTTTATTTAGTGATTAGTAAATCCCAAGTGTCTCTATTAACTGATCAATGGAATTATAGCTTACTTGATGGTCTGACTCATTTAATCAATCTAATTTTTTATTCGCCAACTACGATTGGTTTTCCTCTCTATTTTCTTTGGTTATTCTTATTTGTCAATGATGTATTTAATAAGAATATTTTTAATTTCAATTTATTAAATCAAAATAATGAAAATGTGACAAGATTTAATGATGATAATAGAATAAAAGAAAAAAATTACGATGTTTCTCAATGGTTGTCAACCGAATATAAATTAAATAATTCGAATTTGGATACTTATAGAAAAGAAGCATTCAAGACAATGATTAATGTTATTGGTCATGTTGCAAGTTTCTTTCTTGGCATGAATTTAATTCAATCAACTTTTTACAAATTAATATCAATAATTTTCATGTTTATTCTATATCAACGTATGATCATATCGAAAAATATTCATATAACTTCAAAAAAATAAATTTTCATTTGAAATCAATCTTCGTATTTACAATTTTCATGTATAAAGACAAATGACGTATAAAAATAATTTCGTAACAAAAAAATCTAATGATTAATTTATCCAAATAAAGTTTAGATAAATCTTTTTTGTTTATAGGCAAATCTGTAAAGTTTGAATAAATAAAAATTCATATTCTTTTCAAAACTTCCTATTTATTTTAGTAAGTAAATTTTAATTTCGACAAACTTGATAAAATACTTGACAACACATAATAAACAATAGTATTTTTATAATAATTATTCATAGTAAAAAAATATTGTTTAATATCCGTTCAAAAAATTAAGATTTTTTGCATAAAATGTAAAAATACATAAAAAATGAGTTTTTTTTATTAAGGATTTTGCATTTTGGTAAATATTCGATCTAAATAAAATTTCTTTATTTTTTTTTAATTGTAATCGAAGAAAAAATGGTATTCATGTACTTCATTTCATTCTATTTCTGTCGTTGTTCTCTTTTCTTCGATAAATACAGAATTTTTTATTGTCTCTTATGATTCAAACAGCAAAAAAATAATTGACAGACCAAAATAGAACAGAATTCTGTTTTTTTTTTATATATCTTTAAAAAAAAAAACAAAAAAAAAAAAGCCGAATTGCTACTTGCCTTCCATATGTTCTCGCTGACGAAGAATACTTTCGTGCTTTGTAGTATAGAATACTGCCCGAAGACAGTTTCCTTAGGCCAATATTTGACCTCTTACTAGCTGTAGCTCTCAATACACATTCATTAACGACATCTCAACCATAATAGCTGTTCTAAGTCACTATGTAGCTAACATGCTATCGGATGAGTAATCTAACGTAAACAAGGTTTTTATGGTTTATTCAACATCATTTTATGTTTGGTCATGCCAAAGCTCGAACACATTATATTTTTGAAAATTTCTATAAGGAAATTTTTTTTCTCATATAATCACTTATATTAACTTATTATTAAGTTTACGAAATTTTCACGTTCAATATATATTCATTCTTTTCTGCTAAAGTATTCAAAACAAAAACCAAAGTAAACAAACTCTTTTCATTTTGCTAGAAATGTTGTTAGTCTTTTGGATAAATCAATCTATATCTAAACATGTTTTCGAAGAAATAACTGGATAATCATGAATTTAGCTAGTAGATAGTTTTGTTTTTAATCGTTAATAAATGATCTAAAATGAGAACTATAAAGTCAATTGAAGTTTGATGAATTTCTATCAATAAAAAAAGAAAAGGAATTGTACTCAAATATTTGTAACGATTATTGTTTATACTGATGATTGACTGTAAAATATACTAAGATTAAATGTAATTGTTTGTTTATTGTTATATTCAATAAATCAAAATAAATTTTCTTGATGATTAGATAGTTGTTAAAATTTTTTCAGGATCTGTGTTTTTTTTTTATTATAAAATAAATAACTAAATGAAAAACAATGCTGACAAGTTAATAAAATCGAATAGAAAAATAATTTTTATTTTTGACATGTTTATTTTTATCTCAAAAAACAAATTTCAATTGAGTAGTCAAACAACGTTGTCGTTTATATTTACATAGATCTTTTGCTATTCTCTTTATGTTCATTTTTGTCCTCTACTTTGTTCTATTTCATCGTTTAGAACAGTACCGAAAAAGAAAGAAAAAAAAAACTCAGATGATTCCTGTGACACACATTAGTATCGAAGAAGAGACAAGGTCATTAAGTATAAATCTAATCAATATAAGAAAAGATAAAGTATAAAGTATTTTTTATAAATGAGTAATAATCAATCCGACGTTAAAAGTAAGCTATTTAAGTGCAAATTTTTTTGCTGCAATTAATAAAGAACAAAAAAAAAACATGAAAAAATTTTCTCAAAAAAATTTGTTCATCAATATTTATTATAAGGACTGTAGATGAAAATATTTTGTTTTTCAATTCTTAGATTATTTTAAATAAATAAATATTATCATAGATAATTTGAATTTATATTTCAAAAAAATATTTTCATCAAGAATAAATTAAATTTAGTAATTTAATCTCTATAAATATATGCAAAATTATCTTTTCGAATAAATATAGACAACAAATAATCATTAAAATACGAAATTCAAAAAAAAAGCAAATGATATTTACGAATAACAAATATTTATTTGAATTCTTTTTTTCTATTTATATTAAAGTGTTAAATTCAACAACTACAAATGGTGATCAATTATCTCAAAATAAAGAAATAATTGATGGAAAATGGTTTGGATTTAGTTCAATACAAGGACATCGTCCATCAATGGAAGATTTTCATCAACATTTAACACATTTAGCTGATCATCATCTATGGAAAAAATATTCTTATTTTTCTATATTTGATGGTCATTCAGGTATTTAACAACAAGAAAAAGTTTTTTTGTTTTTTAAATAAAATTATCTATTGTCAAGGTTCTGGTACAGCACATTATGGATCTGATAATCTTCATATTTATCTTGTACATGAATTAAATCGATTAATTAATCATAAAGAAAATCAATCTGATAATAACAAAATTCGCCGACGAAAATTTCGTCATGCAATAAAAAAAGCTTTTATTAAACTCGATAAACAATTGAGAAAAATTGATTATGATAAAAGTGGTTCTGTTTGTGTAAGTTTTTCAATTAAATATATTATCGTTATTATACATCTAATACATATATAAATATAAATAGATTGCTTGTCTAATCGGTCCAAAACAAATTTATTTAATAAATGTTGGTGATGCTCGAGCTATTATTATTTCAGATAATGGAGAAGTATTAGCATCTACTCATGGTAATCATTTATTGATTTGTTTGATTTTCTATTAATATTATTTTTTTTTAGATCATAAACCGGATGATCCAAAAGAAGAAGAACGTATTCATGAAGCTGGAGGTCACATAACACAAAAATCATCAAAAGATATTTTACGTGTTGAACGACGTCTTGCAATGACAAGAGTTTTAGGAGATTTTACTATAGATAAAAATGTAGTACCACCTATTCCTGATATAACTATTTATCCTCGAAAATCATCCACAGGATTTATTATTCTTGCATCTGATGGTATCTGGAATGTTATGTCAAATGAACAAGTTGTTTCATTTGTAGTTCAACAAATATCAACAACAATAAAATTAGATAAAATTGCATCACAATTGTTAGATCATTGTTTAGAAAAATAAAGTCGTGATAATATGAGTGTATATATTATCAAAATTTGATTTATGAGCAAAATATACAGCTAAAAATTGTCTACATTCTATTGTAGTATAAACCAGCATATGTTGTTTTATTTTGTTTTCTATTTTGTCTTTATGATTGATCTCATATTGAACAATTGTTAAAAAATAAATAAATAGATAAAATTATTTTATTTATTTCTATTCTTCAATAAAGGTATATCACAAGTGTTTCTATGATTAATGTCATGGAAGTTAGTTTAGATATATCCATCAATATATATAAAGAAAAGTTAAACTAATCAAGGTTTGAGAATTATTCTTTTCAGATTCTTCTTTTTCTTTTTTCATTGATTTACTACAACGAATTCTAATGTTGATACAAATATGAAGTAAACAGATTATCAAAAGGCTCATTTTAACAACCACAAGACTTCATAACAGACTGGGACAAATATTACTGATATACGAACATGAACGGTATATCAATCATGTCTTGTTATAATAAATGATTTCCTTCGTTATTGCATTCCTGAAGGATTAAGTAGAAGAATGGTGAACAACTGTATTCCACAATAGATGTAGAGATTGCGCTGACAGCTTTTTTTTGTAAAGATCATGTATTATCTCTTCTAGCAAATTTCTCAAGATTCTATTTTGTTCGATTTGTTTGTCAAAAAGAAAACTATTTGACTGATTTGAAATCAAAATTATGAAGCTTTAACTCAATTTATAAATTAAACACTGTCAGCAAAATAATTTTTCGAATATTCAGATGTACATTAAAGAGGTCGAACAGGTTTCTGTACAATAATATGATTTGTTCAAAATGAAAATAAAACTGTCGGAGTAAAAATGGCGATTTTGCCAGATTTTGTAATATAAAAATATTTTATTATTTTTACAAAAGTGAAATACCATTTTTTTAAGAAAAAACAATCCTATCAATTAAATCCTAAATGGATTATATTTGTATAGATTCATTGATATTTAAAATTATTATTTCATAGGAAAAAAAAAGTAGCAAAATGCGTGTTTTAGATAATTACTAAGTGACTGCTCATTTGTATAAATATTACTTTGAAGAAATTTGCACAAAATCAAAGTAAACAATAAAGATTCAGTTGGAACTTATTCAAACAAAATTCGTGAGTCGATTTATTTCAAAAATGAACTTCTATTTGGTCTCTAATCAACAATATAGAAGATGTTCCTTTGATTCATACTAGGGTAAACAAGAAAAGAAAACATTGTCTACTAATGTTATTTTTGTATAGTGTTCCATTTACTTTTCTTAAGAAGCAAGGTTACTGAGTTCGATTTATTCTTATAATAACACAATAAAAATTGAGTGCAATCTTCTTTTTTTTTTGTCTCAATTAATCTTTCGAAAATAACTGATCTTTATAGTGTTGAAATAATACTCTTAATGGCAGACGAAATATTTGCTGTTCAACGAGAAACGTTTATCTTAAATTAAGAAAAAACAAGTTGAGCTTGAATATAAAAAATAAAAATGAACAAAATAAAAACGATGAAAAAGAATTTTTTTTGGGTGGAATTTTCATTATTGATTACTCTTGTTTTTATTCGTTTGTGTTCCTGGAATACTGCCACTCCATGGATCAACTTGTTCACCAGGAGCATTATGATGTGTGCTAGTATCGTAGGTATTTATCGGAGTTGATCCTTACGTTATTGCCTTGCTGAGTAGACATTGTTTATAATAAACGGAATAATATTAGAATGAATCTAAGGATACTTTCACTAGATGATCGTTAAAGGTGAACAGACAAAGAAAGAAAAAAAAGAAAGCTTTTATCTCTTTATCATCTGTAGATTATGGCGTGCACAAAATGCATCAAGCGAGAGACAGATGGAAAACGATGAATGTAAGTTGAAGAACAACAAATACTTTTACTGGTTAGTTCTATTAAAAAATAGGATATACACTTTGAAAATAACAAAATAAAAACAACTTCAAATGTAAAATTTCATTGACACTTTAGTTTAGTAAATGAATGTTTCGTTTGCTATGAAAGAAAAAGATGTTTCTATTTTTCCTACGATAATAATTTCACACTCTAAATTGATTTATTCTAGCATCTCAGAAACAAAAGCAGTAGATATTCGTAACGAAAAAGGATTTTATATTCTTTCTGTAACACAGAATAAATGTTAAAGATTTCATCAGTAAAACTTTTGGTCTGTTCATTTGTCTCAACCATAAGATTATTTTTGTTAAATCTGTATTATGTGTAAAAATCCAAGAAGATAAGAGCTGGAATAAGATTTTTATTATTTAAATAATTTTTTCTATAAAAAACCGGGGTTAACCACTTGATTATTTTGGTCTTCTGCTTATTTAAAATAAAAAAGCAAATTTATTCAAAAATTTAGGAAAAATCAAAAAACATTGCTTTTTTGTAAGTATTACGGTAGGCCTCATCTTCTTAACGTACGAATGATCTCTTTTTTAGCAACAAAAAGTCTACCTGCAGGTTTCACTTATAATAAAATATTGAAAAGCATGGTAAAAAATGTTGAAAACCAGATCTTTTCTCAACTGGTGATTATTTTATTCAAAATTGGTAAAAAAATTTAAAAAAAAACAGCTTTTCTCTTCTTGTAAAAACCAGCGGTAAACCGAGACCAAGTTCCAATTGAATCTAGTCAAATGTAACTCTCTTTATTCGATTGAACAAGAATCTCTTCACTAACTCTCAACCACGAGGGATAAAATTCACTTGAGTATCGGATTCATATTCTATGCATTTTGTGCTTTTCCAAACTTTATCAATCTCTTTGCATTAGAAGTCTACTAGTTGAAATATTATTTGTATTTTCATTAAAGAAAGTTAGTTTCTATTGAATTATTCTAAAGTTGACAATTTTAGAAGAACAGATACATATGGAGGTGTTTTCACGAACACTTCGCTTTTCACACATCTAGCAGGATTTTCTAGTCTATGTAATACTTAGCAGGGCTGCCAACAGGTCACTTTTCTTAGTCTGTGATCTGGCCTGACCTGCAGGTTTTTTGATAAAACTGAAAATGCCTATCAAATATTTTTATTATTGTGGATACAATCACACAATATGCAGCAGAAATTGTTCTTATTCAATCACACTAGTCTCGATCATATACTTAGAGCCCCTTAATTTTGACGATGAAAATAAAAACTTTTTCACCAGGCAGAAAATCAAAAGAAACATAACTGCACAGAAAATACTATCTTGTCTATTCAAATAGGCACGTTTTCAAATTAGTATAAAAAGAACAAACAAAAATAGATAAACATAAAACACTGTTAATATAAGTCAAATACATCTGCTTCTTATCTTTTTCTAATGAATGATATTGAATTGTATTGTATTACTAATCATCTCCATTTGCGTTTTATGGAAGAATCATCTATTATTAAGAATAAATATAACCTTTTGAGTTTACTTAAATTCTCAGGGTTAGGTACTAATTGGAACCTTCACAGGTAACACTAAACTAAAATACAAGCAAAAACTTTATTTTATTATAATATATATCACTGCCATTCGGCACAAGAAACAGCAAGTTGATGTATTGATAATTCTTTTTACGGCAAAGCTTATGTAAAATAGTGGAAATGGAGGTATAAATAAAATGGTAATCTTAAATTTGAAGCACGTCACTTTAGCATTGATTATCAAAGTTAAAGACTTTTAATTTCAACAAACTTACTAAAGTAGGTCAGACTAATATCTTAAAACGCGATCTGGCTTTGTAGCCTGCAAGCGGCTGGCCAAGTAGACAGCTCTACTACTTAGAGTTACCAAGCAAGTGGTCGATGTTTTGAACCCTGTTAGTCAATATGGGGATCGAGTTCTATTGGTTATATAGCAGGCGTTTACAGCTTCGTCTGAATGATCAATATTACAGCTATAAATAAATGTAGTTTTGATGATTTATTACTCTTATAATTAATATCTTGATTTGCTAATTGTGATAACAATTGACTAGAAAAAACTTGACTCAACATCAAATATCGAGATTTATTAATTCAAAGACTGCGGAATCAATCCATTTCTCTTCCTAATATGTGTGTCTTCTTCTCAAAAGAAGGTAATTATATCAGCGTTTAATACACAAATTCAGAATCTACTTCCTTCATTCGTTGTTAAGAGAAAAGAATTCTTTTTTATAAAATATCAAGTCCTATTTTGTACTATAGATCCACTTTGAAGCTATTGAATTTTTGTAACTTGATAGACTTAGTATATAGTGGTACGAAAGCTTAAGTGGAAGTTTATGCGAAATATAGAGAGATTTTACTTATGACTATGAAAAATAGTCTTTTTTTCCGTATCAATCAAATTCAGAATTTTTCAAAGAGGTAAAATCAATAAAAGTTGAATCGAAATTTTCTTTTTCGTTTTGGTCTCTGGTACGAATGCAAAAATCTACAGATTCTCAGTCAACAATGAGATTCAAGCACAAAGACAAAAAGAAGTTCGATGTAAATCAAATAGACTAATTTATAATTGAATTTTTTGCCTCATCAAATACATTTCTTTACTCAAAGAATAAAAATCTAATATATGTTTATTACACAGAATCGAATTGGGGTAACTTGAAAAGAGTAAAAATAAAAATTCAGTGCTGTTTTTTTGCATTCATTCATTATTGGTTACCAATTCATTTTTGTATTGATTTTTTTTCCTTCTCCTAGTGGGAAACCTTTCAGAAGAAAGTAGGCACAGGCCGTGAATGGCAAATATACGACGACTAACTGCATCAATGAAGAAAAATAGAGAACAAAAACAATATTTGAAAAGAGGCATTAGTCTTTCACTTTTCATTAGCATTCATTCTCTCACTCGTTTGAGATTAAAGACTGTTCACATCAAAGATCAGGAAAAGTTAACAAAAACGAGTCATTAAATTCAAGAAGTGCATGTTGAAAAATAGACTTCCTCGTTCGAAACTCTCTCTTTATGCAATCATATCTTTTTGAGCATATTTTTCATTTCTTGTCCATCCGAATCTATCGCTTCTGAAAACCATATGCGAAGCATTGGTTTTTCTTTCTTGATTCACAATCTCTTGACCTAGTTTTTAGTCATTGTCGTCTTTTCTGGAATATTTTTCATTTCGAAAAAGTATAGAATAAACGTAACTTAAAGAAGTATACTTTGATTGAGAAAAAAACTTGTCGTTGAATCTTTTCTTCTTAAATCTTTAGCAGATAAGATCAAAATCATACGCATTCGAATTGTTATATATTATTCATTCAAATATAAGCTTTGAAGATTTTCTTGTTTTTTACTAAGATACCAGAGATAAAAAATTGAAGCTGAAATTTAATTTCCTTTTTTAATATATTGTTAGATAGAGCGCAATGAGCTGATCAAGAATATATGTGTTTTCAAATTTTCGGAATGAGCATCTAATAGGAAGACTTCAGTTTTTCCGATGACCCAATTTCTTTTTTAGTAGGAGGTCAATTGTTTTTGTTTTCTTCAATGTTCAAAACGTTTGTTTCAAATTCAGAATGAAAAGTGAATCTAGAAAAGTAATCTGTATATTACTTGCATAGATTCAGTTTTTCATGCTGAATCTCAAATAAAAACAATTGACATATTCTTCAGAAAAAGTAGATCATCGGAAAAAATGAGAATTCTCTCCTTAAAAACCTCATTCGAAAAAGTTGAAAATACATACATTGTTGGTCAACTCATCATGTTGTACCTAATCATATATATATATATAATCTAGTTTAATTTTTTATTTCCAGCATCTTAAATAAATAATAAATCTCTAGCAATAATTATCATCTTAAATTAAAGGTTCAGTTAAGATCAACCAAGACATCCTGTCATGAAAAGTCTTGTCAGGACCCTTATCGGTTCAAGAAAAGTGCTTCTTGTCTTCAATTTCTCTTTTCTTCCTCACATTAGGCTCATAAAAAGTTTCTCATTTCGTTTTGCTTCCCGTATGTTTTCGCTTAAAATTCGTTCTAGTCTTTTTTTATAGATCTTAATAACGCGACCTGTTAGTACCCACTGAAACTAGTCGACAAATAATATCTATAAAAGTAAACAAAACATTTCTTATTTACAGCTCGATAGATAGTTTCTTAAAAGAATTTATTTATCAAAAGAACCATGCATTCCTATTTCTTTGAAAAAATTTGCATACATCCACACTCTCAAAGTGTATACTTCTTTTCAATTAAAAATGAAGAATGAATTTTTTTCATTAAAAAATGCACCACTTTTTTGTGTATAGCATTGCTTCAGTATTCAACAACATAAATGGAATGACTTTTCTCTTCTATTGTGATTGTTGAAAACAAATAGGGACTCTGTAAAGAAATCCCTCTCAGCTCTCTTGAAAAGTGCATTATATTCAAATCTTATATTTCATATTTCATATTCTAGTTTATAACGTTAGAGAAAGTAGACGTGCAGTCTCTATGGTAGGTGCAACACATTCTTGTGTAGATGTTTTAGAAAATGAGATTTTCATTTATCTGTTCAGAGTAAGGGAAGTAAGTCTAATAGTGTCCTCTTCAATACCTATCAGGCTAAAATGACTGGTAGGTTGGATAACAATTTCAGCATTCTTGGACATAATGCATCAACTACATCATTTCATCCTCGATCACATGATGGAGCCCCAAAATCCAACAGCAATCGAAGTACATGGTCAGCTCAAGCAAGCAGAAGTGATTCACATGCTAACTCCGCGTCCGAAGTGAATACTGATATGCGGGCAATGAAAGGAGACAAGCTAAATACCAATACTCAAAACAAATCCGTATTAGATAAAATGACAGGGCTTTCCAGGAAGGTTTCACTTCATTATTTTATTGATGCTTGTTATTGCAGTTGTTTTTTGTTTTATAGAAAAGGCATTGGTTGTTTTACGCCAACAACATGCAAAACTTGTCTTATTGCCTGTTTAATTGGTTTTCTACTAGGCAGCATTGCTCTCGCGACAGTTTTAACACTGTGGTTGAGAGGTAAGTCAAACTTATCGATAATCCTACCTCATAACAGCTATATTTAATCTATGGGAGTACAAACATCAACCACTGATATTTCCGATCTGTACTAGATAGTTTTTGTTGGGAGTCACTTGCGTAATTCAGAAGAGCCAGTTTGTAGTAACGTTGACTATTAACGTAGGGTATGCTAGCTTCAGACATGATTTCTTTTAGGACCCGTTCGTCTAGAAACATGTTTCAAAGCTAGTTCCATATGTTTCACGTAGAATTTGACGAGCTCTATCAGATGCTGGAAACCTTATCTCGAGAACTTCTTCTGTTATCAAGAAATATTTATTACATGTATGGTCATTGTTATTAACGTGATATATCATAGAAAATTTTTTTTATTTCTCTCGGTTATAATAAGATATATCAAGAAACGGTTTCCATCATCTGATAGAGCTCCTGAAGTTCTACTTGGAACATGTTTCTAGATGAATTAGTCCTTAAAAAATAGGTCAAGCCCGGACCTAACATAAGCTACATATCTATGGCGCCAATAAGTAAACAACAACGGAGCATCTATTGATAGCATCATAAGAAACAGCATGTAGAATCGCACTATGATATGAGACACTCATCATAGCTGAATATTCGGATTTCCGATTAAGATTTTTATTCTTTTGTTCGTACTGGAACTGTGAAATCTGGAATTCGACACTAAAGTTACTTCTTTGCGCTTATATTCATCTTTAAAGGAGAACGCTTTGGACCGATTACATTCGAACTCAAACTCACCTACTGTGTGGTTAAGACATCAAAACGTTTGGTGAGGTTATATGACTATAAAACTTCAATCAGTTGTTCAATCATGTCATATTGATTTCCATAATCTTTATGGCTGAGCGTCAAATACATGTAGGATTTTAGGAAACTTGATAAAGGAAAAAGAATGGATAGTTAATACCCAGCAAAGAAACTAATTATTACAGTATTCAGTTTTTTGTATCACCATACTTACATGAGATCTGGTTTTTAAAAAAAATGATAACAATATTTTAATGAAATTCTCAAGATAGTTGGTGCAGCACTCGTATGCTTTTTTGATAAGTTTCTACATATTGCAACAAGAATATTACGGTGTTGTCTTAGAGGACATTTTTTAAAATATGGTTCATGAATATATGGATGTGTTCGTGGATACACCCATAGTCACACCACACCCTCTTATTAACAACATAGTTTGTTCATATAAACAGTGATTTACTTCATATAAGTTACAGAATTGTCATGTACATTACTAGATAATATCATGTCGAGAAAGATTTATCTTATTGGTTGTAGGTGTAACGACGGTTACTACTATGAGCTCAACCAGTACAACAATTAGAACTGCAACCACAACCAGTGAAACAACTACTACCACGACCACAACTAGCACAACAACTACCACTACAAGCACAACCACTGTAACAACTACAACAGAGACAAGTGCGTAAATATTCCCAACTATATTCTACCTCTGATCTAAGAAGTTTATTTCAGCAACTGTGTGCAGTCCAACTGGTCATGGCAATTTGCTTTCTCTTAATGGTTCAAATCCAAGTTCATGGACCCAGTATAATTTTACCTACACGGCGACCGCTTCGTCAGCAATTATAATGTTCGGATTTCAGAATGAAAACAATCACAAATATTATCTGGATACAGTATCTGTTGTTGATAATAGTGCACCTACAATTCAATTACTCAAGAATCCAAGCTTTGAAAATTCAACTACAAATGCAACAAGCTGGGTTCAATGGTGTACAAGCACATGCAATGGTCAACCCGGTGCTATAATCTCTAGTGCAAACTGTTATTTATCAAATGGCAACTGCTTTAGAGACACCTGCTATGCTGGTACAGGTATTGACTTTCTTGGCCAATCATTTCCAACGACAAATGGGCATAATTATACAGTTTCATTTTGGTTGATATCAGATAATGGAGGCACTACCATTGATAATCGATTTTACGCTGATATCATCTAAATATTTTCTAATTCTTTTGCGTATCACGAATTTAAATGATTCTTAAACTTTCAATGAATAAAAAAAATCTATTTTGTTATGAACTGCCCTATTATTTCGTTCTTCAATAAATCTTTCACCACAAATGAATGATCTTTTCCTATTCTATACTGTCAAAGGATGCAGGCAATTTCAGAGATATAATGACTTAAAATCCAATTTTCTTGTTAGAAAGAATGTAAATGCATATTGAAAACTTGATTTTCAAATTCCAAATCATCATTCAAGTCAGGATAAAGTTCAAATATCTGACTAATCTGAAAACTAATTAGAAATGAGAAGCACCGACTCTTATATTTCATTGATTTCATCTTGAATTGCTTGTGATGACTGGCATCTACTTGATTATGTGTTAGTCCAACGAACAGTGTTTACTAATGATACAAAAAGAGATAATATCAAACAATACAATTGTAAGACTGAGTATTGATATGGGAGAAAATTATATGACTAAAGAATTGAAAAGAGGCCAAGGCAATAAACGAAAGGTGGGTGTGGGCTTAGGCCTTCTTTTTACCCAACCACACTACGGACATCCATCTCCGCACCATTCTATCAAGGTGTGGGCTCAAGTAATGGAAGACATTACCTACACCAACATTCATATCATTGCGACTGATAAAAGCAGTATCAATTGGACATTACTGATTGTCAACGCATACATCGCTGAGATGGGAATTCGTGTTGCTATGTCAATGAAATACGATTGCCCTACACAATGATGTTATTATGCCACCCGTTCTTATCGATCTACACAATCATCTGATGTAGAATGTTCTTTCACGTTGGAATCCCACTGAAATGTTCCACATTTTCAGCTTGGAAGAATATTCCATTCATTCTGCATAGAGCTCTTCGATAACTACTATACGTCTTCAATCTCTGTCAGACTCATGAATGAAGTAATGGGTGATGCAAGAAATAGTGACGTTGACTTCGGTTCTCTCCCTTCGATTATTTCACACATTACTCGTTTCATTTCTTTTTCGTAAGAGTAGAAAGGTAAATAATTTTTATTGAAATCGTTTCTATTTTTTCTTTATTGAAACAGTATGTATCAAGACTTGAGGAAGTATAAACATAGAACCCGTTTGTTGACAAATGTCCATATCAAGCTTCTCATTCATTTGATCATTATGTGACTAACTAGTGGCAAAGAGAATGTTCTAGATTGCCATGTATTTTAGTCTATCGTCATTCTATCATTCATTATTCAATCGCAATTAGAAGTGAGTGGTGAAATGCGCCATAACTCGGAAGAAAATAAAAGAATTCACTGACAACTTGCTTTCTTCTCATATCCTGTATAAGCAAAGCATCTTGAGAAGAAAAGTCATTCGAATCTCAAATTTCGTTCTAGATAGCATACAAATCAGTAGAAAAAGTAAATTATTCCTTGTTTATTAGTGAAATTCGTTGCTTCTCTGTTACTTTAGGACGAAAAAGAGAATGAAGAAGCTATTGACAATTATATGGTTTCTATTTGTGTTAATGGGTTCTTTCGATTCACTTCGAAGTACTGCAATTAGAAATATTGATGATGTTTCTGAAAGTAATGCAACAGACAAAAACACAACGGGGATATGAGGAAAATCGAGTGGCTGTAGTTTTTGTATCTAAAGATACAATTCAAACGGTAGCTGCCAGTGTCCGAGTGATGTAAGTTATTGCTGTCAGTAGACATGGTAAAAGGTTTCTATTGATGACAAAGTCCAGTTTAATCTCGACAAATTCTTCTCTTACAGGATCATTTTGCTATCTTTTTGTTTCAAGTTTCATCAAAATAAAATACAAAGAAGTTCATAATCATCTGATATCAGCTGCATGCCAATGATTATTGAGCGATTAAAGTTCTTGCCTACTATCACATTTGAACCAAATATAATTGTCATCACTGATATCATAAAATCGGTGAATGACTTGAAAGGAAGAAAAATTGTTAGACATACTAGTATGATTATTTTCATCTCCATAAATATAGCTAGATACGAACAAGAAATAGACATAAGACATTGCAACTGAACGATAAAATGCGCAAAAATGTCTCAACATTGCTAGGTGAAGCACATATCGATTGTTTTCTTTATCACTTAATGATTTATAACACACCGAAAATGTTTCTATTAATTCTGTTCTTCTTGACGTATAGTCCAAGTCATGTTAGTAAAAATAATTCGAAATATTTGATAAATGTCATTGTCCCATTTACAGACGAATATAAACGCGTATGATTGAGAATGAGAATGCTCATATGTATCGGTACTTTTAGTAAATTATTCGTGTTTAATGCAGTCTAAAAAAATACTTTAGAACTCATTCATCGTTTATTTGCCGGTTGTTAGTTAAGAAGAAGAGAAGACATTTGCATCTCCAAACATAATGTAAAGAGAATATTCTCTCGATTTAATAAACACGCTGCATCGATTCATCATTCAATTCTTTGTCTAAAATCGACATCATTGAAAGAATTTCGGTGACTATAGCAATAATAAAGCACTTGTCATGGTTCTGAAGTCTCTTTTCTTGTTCTATTGTTATGTCTCATCACAACAATGCATGTAAATAGAAGACTCTGGTCGATTTGGCACATGAAAGACAACTTTTTATATAAAGCAGTGCATACAGGTGCATCAAGCATTATTTCATTTTATTTCCTGCGTCGCTTTTAAAAGTAAGATGGGTTCTCTTTCAGCAATACAAACGTGCTTTTTATCAGTTAGCCATGTGATTATTACATAAATCGAAAAAAGTGAAAAAGTTTGATTGAATGACAAATTTTGAAACAATGCAGGCAACCAAACTTTTTTCGGGTGATATGCCTATCTTATCATTGATAAAAGAATATTTATCAATGTCCACTCTCTTATATGATGCTCGATATCGGTCCGAAAAACTGAATTCAAGTTGTATGCAAGAGTATTGCATGCACGATCTAGTAAGAGCAAAACAATTGTTCAGTTGAATGTGTTTCTAATAAAATCTTATGCACTCTCCGTTATTCAAAATCTATAAAAACCATGACGTATTTTGTTTGTATACAGTAAAAGTGAAAAAGACGTGTATAACTGACAAAAAAACAATGTTTCACAAATAATATACCTGACAAACGAGCACACATCTGTTTTTTTTTCTTCTTTTTTCTTATCTCACTTTCAACCGTCTCAAACATAAAGAAATTTTTTACCCAAGTGTGTACAACACCATTTATTTACAAACGCACATGTTTCGACTGCTTTCTCCGTAGTATACTGTGATAGTTTATCAGGCGCATGAATACATAGTTGTTTAGAGAGATAACTAGTATTCGTCTTTGTATTTGCAATTGCTCTGTAATGAAGTATGATAAAAACCTTTTTCCATTAATAACAGTATCACTGACTCCTCAGTTATCAATAAAATGTCGTCGCACTTTTACTCATTGTAAAGAGAATTTTCTATCCAAATTCGAATTGATTATTACAAGAGTGGCTAATTTTAAACAGTACACTAACTCGTTCCAATTACATACCAATTGAAATCTAAATGTATGTAAAATATTGTATACGAAATGACGATTTATTTCACTTATATCAAGTAGCAGACAATCCTATTTAATATAAGTCAAACCGAATTAAATAGAAACACTGTTTGAGTAGAATGAATAATGAATAGTAATTTTGAAAGATTTATCGAACAGAAATTTTCTTATATATATATATATATATATATATATATATATATCTAAAGTCTTCATTATTTCACTAAGTTTTCAAGAACATAGAATTTTATGACGGTGATTATTTAGAACAGCTGAACAATTTGAAGCCATCCAATATTTTTCTCGGCAATCTTACAATTTATAAAGAAGAATGATTTTGACGGCGATAATAACCATAATTTTATTTTTTGTGTTGTTTGCATTTATGCATAAAAACAAAATGCAATCATTGTGGTCGAATAGTTCATTACCAATTCCATTTGTCAAGGAAAACTATTTACCAATTATTGGTCATTTCATACCTTTTCTACGTGATAGATCAAAATTTCTATTGAAATGTCAACGCCTCTATGGATCACGATTTGTCATTCAGATATTTTCTCAACGCATGATATTTCTTCTTGATCCATGCGATTGGCCTGCTATTAATCGTAATGTTAACTTATCCTTACCAGCAAGAGATATAAGCACAAAGCTTTTTGGCTTAAGACCAGAATTTATAAGTGAGTACTTTCCTTAAGAATGTGTCTAAGTCAGTTTCGTGTGGAATAACTTGCCTGAGAACTTGAGATTGTTCTTTAAATTGAAGCTGCAAGAATGTATAATACAAAAGTATCCGTACAAATATCACGATCTGTAGCGTTTTAAAATTCGGTGTTCTTAGCGATTGTTTTTAAACGAATACACATCATTTTAGTGTTTTTCTCGAATGTTTTTCTGATCTAAATTACAAAATACGAAAATTAAATGTAGAAAACTTCAGACTAATCAAGTTCTCAAACAGAGAGCACGACTGTTGACTAAATGAAGTAGTTTCTAATAAGATCATTTGTTTTTTACTTTTCTTTCGTAGATGACAAAGAAACACAGGACGAATTTCATCGTTTCAATAAACAATATCTTCAAAGTACTCAATCATTAGGTTCTCTTATATCACGATTTGTGAAATGTGTACGCGAGACAATGATGCATGATCGTGCAAAAATTGGTGTTCGTAGATGGCAGGAATGTGGACTACTTGAATTGAGTCATCATATGATATTTGAAGCATCAGGTCGTACTCTATTCGGTGACATAAATCCATTGGTGCTTGAAAAGTCATTTTCGATCTTTGATAAGAATATTCATTACTTTGTGGCTTCACTACCTCAATACATACAGTCTTTGTTTCTGCGACGTGAAATTCATGCTCGGAATCAGATTGCTGCCTATTTCGATTCACATCCACATGCACCAAATGAAAGTGAATTTGTTCGACATCGTACATCTCTTATACTTGAAAAAAATGATCGAAAACCCAATGATTTAGGAAGGTTTCAAACAACGATCTTCTGGGCATCTGTTGCTAATACAATACCGGCTACGTTTTGGTCTTTATTCTATATTCTTCAAGATCGAAATGCACTCGAAAAGATCAATGAAGAAATTCGTACTCATCTTCCTCCTTTTTCTCTATCCGATTGCAACGATCCGAATATTAATTTGTGGACATATGACGCAATAGCTAAGTGTGTTTATCTCGAAAGTGCTATCAACGAAACACTACGTCTCAAAGGTGCACCCATGGTTCACAAGAGCTGTACTCAAGACACCGTAATTCAACTGGCTGATGATAGAGTATTACCTATTAAAAAAGATGATTCAGTTTTTCTTTTTCCAGAAGCAACCCATTACAATGAACACTATTTTTCTGAACCAGACAGCTACAAATTTGATAGATTCATTGGCAAAACAACGGATACAATCAAAGGTTTGCTACCTTTTGGAACCGGAAAGACGATGTGTCCAGGTCGCCATTTTTCCAAAGGAGAAATAAAAGTATGTTTGGCACTAATTCTTTATCTTATTGAATATGAATTTATTGATGCAAATGCAAAACCAAATATTCAGAAAAGTCGAATTGGTTTTGGTATAGCAATACCTGATCACGACGTGTCTATTCGATATCGATACAAACAGTAGGAAAGAGATCTTGAATCGAGAAAATTTTGTTTGTGTTCGATTTTTTTGATAACATCGATTATGAAATCGATTCATCAAATTCTTTAAAATTTTTTTTTTCAATAATAAAAACTACTCTGAGTAATTTAAAACTTGAACAACCAAATGTTGTGGATATGGATGTAATGAAGAGTAAGAATTCGTTTTACATTTACAACCATATGTGTATCTACATGCTGGGCAAATTTGGTAAACAAGACTGTTCGAATCATAACAAGTTCTGTATTAATTGAAAATGAACAATTCAACAAGACAACTATCCTTTCAAAATCATTCAAGCCAATTCATCTTTAATGATTTTTCTTTACAAATAAAGACGAAAATAACTCAATAGTTCTCAAGTCTTTTTTTTTTCTGCAATGCTTTTCTTCATTCACAATATGAAAATGATATAAATACCATGTCGTATAATCATAAGTTATTATAAAATTTATGATTCATTCATTCATATTTTCATTTTTCTTCTCTTTTCAATACCGATTCAGAAATAACAAAACAGTTTTCTTTTGATTTGAATCGTTGTGGAATATAATTTGTATTTGTACATTCAGGTAAACTATTCTTGTCATTTCTAATACATAAATGAATTAAAAAACCGTTATATAACGATGCCTAGAACTAAATACCGTTTCAATACATATTATAAATTGTATAACATTCATAAATGTAATTATTTCGTAAAGATGCAAACCAGTATATAATTATTTATTTTTTATTTTTTAATAAAAGCTTCAATTACTTAGTATATTTTATATGCGATTTAAAATGAATCTTTTGAAAGAAAAACATTTTCTTCACTCTAGTTTCAGATAATGTTGCTGTATCTTGTTGTATTTCTACATTTGATCGAAATTAATAATGCAATTACAAGTCCAATTCTACCATATACAACATACAATCATTCAGTTGAACTTAAAACAAATATTGCCGATCTTTGGTGGACAACAAATGAACTAAAACAAGAAATTCTTTTTGAACTACATATTCATACAACAGGATGGATTGCTTTAGGTATCAGTCCATGTAAGTATCTATTTTAATAGAATATTAATTTTCAGTTTGTTTTATTTAGCTGGTGGAATGAATGGTGCTGATATTAGTGTTGGATGGGTAGATCAATTGGGTAATGTATATATTCAAGTATGCATATTATTCTTTAACTCAGTTGGTTTTTCTTATATTAATTGATTCTATTTGTTTTTTTAGGATCGATATGCATATAGTACTATAACTCCAATTGTGGACAATACAACACAGGATTGGTTTGCACTTCAAGGTCGTGAACAAAATGGTTGGACAGCAATTCAATTTAAACGTTTATTTGATACATGTGATACAATGGATGTATCAATTAAGGTATGAATAAGTCAATCATAACTATTCTATATTAATAATCTTATCAGAAAAGAAAATCTAAATTACTTCTCCTCTGTGTAATTAATTAAATATTCTGATATTTTATTTTTCTTTCATTTTAATATTCATAGTCTGGAACAAATAATCTTATATATGCTTATGGTCTTATCGATCCAATTAATGATATAACTTATCATGAAACACGACGAGGTTCACGTACATTGTCTCTTCGATCTTATAATGATCCACCATTAGAAAGTAAATTTATTCAATTTGATTATATCGATTTTCGATTAAATAATGTTAGTCTTTTCTTTTTGTTTTTGAATATATATATATATTATAGTTTAATTCTAATTATTTCTTTAGTATATCATTCCATCCATAGATACAACATATTTTTGTAAAATATACAAAACACCAACTAATTATTCATCTAAACGACATGTGATTGCTGTAACTATTAATATTTAATAACTTTCTTGCTTTTTTAAATCATTTTGTATCTCGTGCAGAATAAATTTTTAATTGAATCAACTAATCAAAATTTTATTCATCATATACTCATGTATGAATGTAATTCTATGGTTCAATTTAATGATTCAAATTTACCCGAAGGTATATGCCATGATATCGAAAGTCAAATTGAACTATGTAGGATTAATATTGCTACTGCATGGGCAGTTGGTGGTGATTATGTAAGAATTAATAACAGGGATTTATTTTTTCCTAAATGATAATCTATACATTTTAATAGATGACTGAATATCCTGAAGAAGCTGGTTATCCAATAGGTGATGATTTTCAAATAAAATACTACTTGATTGAAACTCATTTTAATAATCCAAATCAAATATCAAGTATATAGAATATTACTTGATATTTGATATTGATAAAAATGTTTTTTTTTAATTTAATTTTAGATATAACTGATAGTTCTGGTATTCGATTTTATATTAGTAATCAATTACGTCAATATGATATTGGTTATTTAACATTTGGTACAGATATAATGGCAACTAGTCTTGCTATTCCACCAAATGTTCAAAACTTTATAGTTGATTCATATTGTCCAATAAATGCAACGGTAGTTTATTTTATGATCTACGATTGTCTGTGTTTCTGTTTATAATAGATTATTTTATTATTAATCTAGAATATTCCTAAATCTGGCATAACAGTTATATCAGCATTTCCACATGCTCATTTACAAGGTAAAATAATAAATAAATTCTTTATTAGAATTATTTGAAATATAGGTCGAAGTATTTCAACAAAAATAATTCGAAATAAAACAGCTATACAATATTTATTTAATGGTGAATTATTCGATTTTAATTATCAATTTGAACATCGTTTTACGCAGCCAATTAAATTGTATTCAGTAAGAAATCAATACTTGTTTTTTTTTTCGTTTTTCATATTCAATGAATATTTTAGGGTGACGAATTTGCGACTCGTTGTGTTTATAATACTATGAATAAAACGCGTATTACATTAGTAGATTGATTAATAAAAATTTATGTATGAAATATTAAATTTTGTTGTTTGATTGTTAGGGAGGTGAAAGTGTACACGATGAAATGTGTCTTCATATATTTACTTATTATCCTCGAATGAATGATACTTCTATATGTTTAAATATGATTTCTATTTTTTCATGGCAAAAATTAATGAACAAAAACTTATCGTAATTTAAAATGAAACAATAATATATTACTGTTTTTTTGTTTTATTCTTTAGATCAAATTTTAATCATGAAGAATTTAAACAATGGTTAATGAATATTAATTGGACATCACAATTAGCTACTCAATGGCAAGAATTTTATAATAATGCTTCACGTTTTGTCTTGTTTAATGGACCAAATAATCTTGAAATCATAACATTAGTTCAATTGCCAAAATATGAAGATTTTAAACAAAACGAATGCAATAGAATAACAATCAGTAATAATACGAGAAATATCATTCCTAATTTGAATACGATCATTTTCTTAGCAATACATTTAATAATATTAATAAAATATTTAATGATTTGAAAAAAGTAAAAATATTAAATAATTTCTTTTTTATGTCTAAATTATGTTATTAAAAAAATGAGTGATACTAAAATTTATCTTTGCCGTTAAACATCATGTGACACTATCAATGTTTTGACAAATACTGTACAAAGAAAATATAATGAACTTCAACTAACAACATGAACATTTTTATAGTCTGATCAGTATAAAAACAAAACTTTGACTAAAATTTCTAACAATATGTATATATATATATATATCATGAAAATCTTTAATAATAACAATGTTATTGCGATAAAAACAACCAAAACTATATGCTAACTACTACTCTTCAACTGCACTTGAGCATAATGAGCTGATCTATGGTAGACAGAAGATGATACTCAATAACAAAAACTGACTTTTGAATTAGATATGAAATTAACAATCATGATGATTTACTTTGAGTATTAGTTCGTGTATATCATTTTTTCAAAATAATTTCTTCTTCATCTCAAACTTTTTATGTTTATCACATGTAAGTAGTGAAATGAACGGTTTTAGTATTGGACTTGTATGAATTAATCAAACAAGTCCGAGTCATTTTTAAGTATATATAAAATTCTCATTTCTTTTTCTCTTTAAATAGAATCTTTTTTGTTTTCCAATTCAGAGAGCGATATGAGTTTAATACTTGGGAAACCAATAATTGATAACACTACAACAGATCCATTTGCACTTATAGGTCGTGAACAAAATGGTTAGACAGGCCTATTCAATTTCAAGATTTTCTTGATACTCATAATAGAATGGGTTTTCCATGTACAGTTTTTTACTTATCTAATTCATACAATTAAAAAGGTTTGATACATCTTTAGTCTAGTACTATTATACGTTATTAGGCTATAAAACACTCGCAAATCGGTTAAAATGACTAAGATGAACAATAGAATCAGTAGTTTAATAATCAAACTTTTATAACGATGCTCCACGTGTCATTATATCTAGTTGTGTAGACAATTTTACCTTTGTAAGTATGACTAAATTATCAGACTATCATAATTACAAACTATCAAAAAATTAAAAAAAACATGGTGTAGTCGATTATTCGTCAACACTCATTTATACTTGTTTTATTTTCTATAATGATAATATCAATTTATTTCGAATAAATCAAATTTTGTAGAACTTCATAATTTTCAATAAAAGTAATATTGATGAAAAGAAACAAATATATATTCGAATATAATTATGATGAAAAACTCATGAAAAATTCTTTATATCAATATCACGATAGTTATCTGCCTTTTCAGTCTTAAAATTCGTCTTCTAACTTGTATACTACTGGATACAACAAAAGTTTTATGATATTTATTGTTTTTCATATAACTCTGTTCAGAAACATGATAAAACGTTAGTCTTTGCTTTTGTTCAAAAGGCATATCATTTAACATTCTATTTGAATTATAAGATCAAATTTTTTTAGTTATTTTCTCAATTTTACTTGATTACTGATACTAAAAAAGTGTGTCATCGTATTATTTCTTACAAGAAAAAAATCAGAAATATCTATTTTGTGATTGGCAATTGTAGTGGTTTAAAATAAAAGATTCGCTAGCATGAATGAATTACACTTCGTTAAGTTTCTTCATATCATAAATCGTATCCTTCAATAGAAAAGTGCGTGATTATATACGCAACCGGGAAGCAGAGGAAAAATAAGAGAGAAAGAGTCAAGAAGAAAGAGATAGTCAATGACACACAGTTACAAAGAATGTGATACAACGCATGCTATAAAAAGAAATGACAAATGGAGGTTGAATATGAAATATGAACAATCGATTCCATCAAATAGCGAGAGTAGATTATTGTACGCAATAAACTTAACTCGAAATATCACAACAACTCAGGTCGTTTTTATCTAATTAATGGTACTGATTTGATCTTTTGGACGATCCATCCTTTAATTTCTGTTAGTTTAGTTTGGAGAATATTTTTTTGATACATTAGCAGTAATCAATTTTATTTAAAAAAAAATTAAATGTACCAACAAATTTTTCAATATCAGTATTTAATTTAATTTTAAATTTACTTCTAAAGTAAAAAATTATCTCACGGATAAGCATCATAATGAACAATACGATGACTGGTTTCATTTTTTTATAAATAGTCATTAGGTAGATTCATGTTACTGTTTATTTATTTTGGTATATGAGTGAGGAAAATATAAGAGATTTTAAAGAATTGATGGGTTTTGTGTGATTTTTATTGAACATTAGTTTGGTTGAAATGTTGTATTGCTCTTTGTGGCATGATAGGATATTGAAGCGTTGAACTTAGGAAACATTTCAAAATTTTTGCCGTTCGGTCAGCCGCTCTGCCGTTTAGCCGCTCGGCTGCTATGCCACTCTGCCATTCTACCGCTCTGCCGTGGCATAACTGATTTTTTTTAATTGCATTTTGACATCTTTTTTTCTTTTGATGTAAGTATGCATATGCACGAAGTGTATTTTTCTATTTCTATTCAATATTCTTTAGCCTTATACTATTCATTTTCTCCAAAAGCAATGTACTTTTTAATTCGTGATAAGAATTTCGTTCAACTTTATTACGTTAAAAACGTGATAATGATATTTGTCTCATTCTTTCTTGAGACTTTTCTTTTGTTTTGAAAATCAACTAACTGTAGCCTGGCATAATAAAAACTCTTTAAAAAGTATTTGAAAATTGGATGAAACGTATTATAGATGAATTAAGTTTATAGAGGACAGCTTGTGTCAAACTGAATATGTAGTTAAACTTTAGTTTATGAGAAATAGGAAAATAAAATAGCATCCATTCATCTTACTCTCTTTTGCAGTCGCTTGGACAGCAGCTGCTGGCCAAGCGACTGAAAAGGAGAGAAACATAGATGAAAAAAAAAGGGACTGCCTTTGAAAACAAATAAGCTAGTATATATTATTATTTTCTTATTCAAACGCAGATTCATCACTATCTTCAACAATTTCTGGAGTTTCTTTGCTTAATTTTTTTAGTTTTGGACATTATTAAAGTTAAATAGATAATCACAAAATGTATGATGCGTATGATTTTTGTGAAATGATGATTTGTCATAATTATTCTTTCTTCTTCTGAGAATAGTTTCTTTTTTTGAACACTAGATAGACTTATTTGTTGCATTGTTTTGATGATCGTATCCCATTCTCATGTGATGAGAACTAATTAACAATACATACTTGTATATTTCTTGTTACATTTTTCTCTTAATTGGCTTAACTTGTATATACGTAAAATCATGGTCACATTAGAAGACCCCACCCCGCATTTAAAGGAGATCAGTTCTCGAAACAACGATGCTAAAGACAGATTTGAAGACCCATCCACCCGCTGCAAAAGACTTATCAGAGGCGATGGGTGAGTCTTCTAATCGGTCATTAGCGTCGTTTATTTAAGGGGAGGTCCCTCGATATTTAGAGAGGGATGGTCTTCTAATGTGTTGATGGCTTTATATCACGATTGACCGAGTTTATATGTTGTGCTAAAGAAAATAATCAGTCGTACTTTCTATACAATAATGGATGCTATTTTATTTTCCTATTTCTCATAAACTAAAGTTTAACTACATATTCAGTTTGACACAAGCTATTCTCTATAAACTTAATTCATCTATAATACGTTTCATCCAATTTTCAAATACTTTTTAAAGTTTTTATTATGCCAGGCTACAGTTGGTTGATTTTCAAAACAAAAGAAAAGTCTCAAGAAAGAATGAGACAGATATCATTATCACGTTTTTAACGTAATAAAGTTGGACGAAATTCTTATCACGAATTAAAAAGTTCATTGTTTTTGAAGAAAATGAATAGTCTAACGCTAAGAATATTGAATAGAAATAGAAAAATACACTTCGTGCATATGTCTACATACATCAAAAGAAAAAAAAATGTCAAAATGCAATTAAAACAAATCAGTTATGTCGCGGCAGAGTGGCACAGCGGCAGAGCGGCTGGCTGAACGGCAAAAATTTTGAAATGTTCCCTAATGATACAGCATTGAGTTTAACTTAATACTGATTTTAAAATGATTGCTGTACTTTTCATATCCATAAAAAATCAAATAATGCTAATCGTCATATTGATGGGTGTGAGTAGCCTCTTTGCTCCCACATCCGACATTCAGCCAGTACAATATTTTGGCAGATCATTTGCCGACTTGGTAAAGATGAATCTACATCTACTCACTCCATAAAAGATATCGCTCATCGATTCGTAAGACGTGAAACAGATATTCTTAAGAGATGGAAGAAACTTTTTCGAAACACTACAATTCATCGTCTGCTTGGCAAAATACATTCAGAGAGTCAATATTGGAGGGAATCCATGATATCTCTTTGACATCAGTTAGGGCAGCTATTCAATCATTCAAATCTAGTAAAGCTGCTGGAGTTGAAAGAATAAAGCTGGTAATGCTGGCATCGTGCAGTTCTTGTAGCATATGTTGGATCATTTGCATCTGTTGTCTAATGTGAAGAACTGAAAGAAAACATGTAATAGTCAGATGATGATCTATTTTAAGCTGTTTGTTAATATATCGAATGGCGTAGTTGTTGCCAAAAAATATAGTTATTAGTCATCATAGAAGAACGGATTCGTTTGTATTGACTCACTCGTCTACCTATCTTCTTCAACACACTGCAAACAAGAGTGCAAAAACCGTACAGAATAGAAAGAATTTCAATTTTTTTAGTGTGTTTATGCTTTTTACTTCTTTTCTTTTTTCTTTCTGACTTATTTCTCTTCCTTTATTGAAGCCTGATGAAATCTTTTTTTTTTTTATTCTAGAAAAAAAACAAAGAAGAAGCATACAAATATATCGTTCATTTTCTTTAAGATTTACTGCTATAACACTCATTTATTGGTACCTTTGAATTCGATTACATACGGTTGTTCGTCAGTTGCGATCAACATCGGCAAATCATTATCGTATGGGAATTTTTTGAATCCATTTAAAGAACGAAGCATTGATTGTTGAATAAAATTATATTTATTTCTCTTTCTTTTTTGAATTAATAATATCGAAAAATGTCGCTCAATTCTATTGTCAAATCAATTTCAAGCATATCTCTTAATGTGACTACAAAAGACAATACGACAACATCTGGCAGTTACATTTTTGCTCCGGATGGTATTATCCTAGCGTATCCAGAAACTGATGATGGACCATCAAGCCGTCCAAGTTTAGCTGATGACATAAACTATATTAGACGACTCTTTTTTGGTTCGTTTGTGAAAAATTTTTCAACTCACTAAATTTTTAGTCTAGAAATGACTTTGTCTAAAAAGCTTGTGTTTCTTTCTATATGGAACTTCGCAATTGAATTACTAAAATTCATTTTGTTTGTACCGGTTAACCAGTATTAGTTCTTTGCTTTACAGAAGTATAGATTTATTATGAACAAGCTACCATTCGTTGAAAGACAATTTTGACAAATACTAGTCAAACACAAGAAAAATATTATGATTGAAACACGTATTGCTTTTGGTTGAAGAAGAGATGTTTACAGAAGGTGCAGAGTCATTCGTATGTGAACAATGGCATTTTCACTGCTACGTCATTATCAGTCACTCTCGAAAGTGAAACATAGACAGTCGAGCTTTTCATATCGTAGCTGACGATGCCATAAAAAAAAGCAGGAATTGATATGTGAATATGAATTTTTAAGCTTCTTCTGTAATGCAAAAGGCTCAGTTGTTGATTTCTAATCGTAAAGTAGTGAAAAAATTCAATTTTTAGAGACTCTTGGAGCATACCGAAAGTAGTGACAGTGACCTTTTACTACCGTATAATAAGCTTGAAAAAACTTTCTTTTTATATAAAATGATAATAAAAAGTTCGTATTGTCTATTTGACTAGAGACGATAGACTAGGATATAGTCACGGGTGAGCATCATTTTGTATAGTTTAAATAACAGAATGTTGCTTGTTCACCCGAGAATCAATGATTAGTCTGATTTGAAAATAGTTCGACGTTCGTCATGACTCTAATATCAGATTTATTTGTGGACGATCTTCTTAGACAAGATTCGACAATTTTTATATAATGCTATGGTTACAAATCATTGTGATGTCTTCCACAACGGAGGTAACTCTGTTCTATCGATGAAGCTGTGAGCTAAGAGACACATATGGACCGCCTTCAACCGAGATCATAACTGTTAGTTTTTTAATCATATTTTTCTTTTACGCTTGAACACTTACGAGCTTACGAAAATGCCTCTATGCTTTCTTATGGGACCAAAACTCCTGAAAGTCTAGAGAGATGGCACTACAAACTCAGACAGTAGCAAATCAAAAATTGAGAGTATTGTTTAGTAGAATTATTCCTTTGAGTATTAATGTTTGGTACATTTCTTTTCTATAACTTTTCTAGAATTCTGTTGAACAATCGCTAATCATGTTTTTAGTCGTACGTTTATCGATGGAAAAGAAATAAGCGCAATGTATAAGAGATATGCTCAAGGTAAGTCATACAACATTAACAAGTGTTTAGAAATATATTGACAGTTCCACCGTAATGAGAGATAGCGACATCCAGTCGGCCATCTTCATTGAAGTCATGCACAGTTAACGCTAAAGGATTTGCATCAGTGATAAAAGTGTTTGTTGATGCAAAGGTCCCATTACCATAACCAAGAAATACACTCATATAGGCAGAATAAGTGCCGATAATTATAATATCGATATAGGTATCGCCATTCAAATCACCAACAGCTACTTCATACGAACAATCACCAATCCTATAATTTATTTGTGGTCTAAAGGTTCCATCACCATTGTTAAGTAGTATACTCATCGTTTTGTCTCCACAGTTGGTAGTAACAAGATCCATGCTATTATCACCATTGAAATCTCCGATAGCAAGACCCCACGGACTCGTGCCTGTTGGAAACGTTCTTCCTAGTCGAAAACTACCATCCCCACATCCAAGATGGACACCTACACTGTTATTGGCCCAATTAGCGACAGCAAAATCCAAGTTATTATCATGATTGAAATCACCAACACCTAAAAGTGTTGGAAACATGCCAGTACCAATAGTTGTCTGTGGTCTAAAAAGTCCATTACCATCGCCTAATAGTATGCCAACATTGATCCAATAATTGTTAGCGACAGCAATGTCTAACACTTTGTCACCATTGAAGTCACCAACAGCGATTCCATAGGAATTGTTACAAATTGGAAAATTTATTTGTGGACAGAAAGAGCCATTGCCCAAGCCGAGTGATACTCCTAAACTCGAATTGGTATTGTGGACAACAGCAAAATCCATATTACCATCCTGATTGAAATCATTGGCGACGATGTAGACTGGAGTGGTACCAGCTGGAATAATCATTTCTGTTTTGAAGCTTCCATTGCCATAACCAAGAAATACACTAACAGTATTACTCATATAATTCGCAACACTAAGATCTATGTGATTGTCATTATCAAAATCACTAGCAGCAATCGAATGACAGATTGAACCAGCTCGGTAGATAAGACGTGAGGCGAATGTAACTCCACGACATCGTGGGTCTAAAAACCGAACAAAAACATCGAGCTCAGATTAAGTTAAATTTCGATAAAGCGAAGTTCAAGAGAGAAATCTGTATGTTCAAATACACTTCGATTGAATCTAAAAT
The DNA here is from genome assembly GCA_905250075.1 of Rotaria sp. Silwood1. Taxonomy (NCBI): domain Eukaryota; kingdom Metazoa; phylum Rotifera; class Eurotatoria; order Philodinida; family Philodinidae; genus Rotaria; species Rotaria sp. Silwood1. The sequence continues at coordinate 121,630 of CAJNOP010000149.1, read as the reverse complement.
CTGATGGCACTACCAACTTACATTGATGTCTAATCACATATAGTAATCTAACTTAGGTTAGAAGTATAGCAATGAGATCCATCGCGCATGACTATATCATAGTGTAGAAATACTCTGTATCATTGATAGAAATTCATCAATGAGGTCCAATATCTTGTGTTAACAAATATCTATCGTCAAATTCTGAAAAGTTTCACTGTGAGAACACTCGTAATTTAACAAATAATCATATGTAAATGTTGGCTATTACTATTAAGTTCATCTATTCAATAGCTTCTCTATCAAACTACGATTATATGTACACTTGGAACGCACTATCGATCATGAGCATAGATGCAGTATAAATTGTGAATCTGATATGATAATTCTACGTACAATAACGCCACAATAGAGTGAACCAAGAAACGATGAGAATTATTATCTTTCATTGTATGTGAACTAATTAGAAGAAAGACTGCATACATCTATCATTTCAAACGAGAGGCTTTTCAATCATATAAAAAGCTTTTTGATCTACCAAACACGAAAGTTTGAGAATGATTGGTTATTCATGAATAATGTTGTGGAAACTTTTTTCACAAAGAGGTCTGTACTACGCAACTATGTATAACCAGTCATAACTGCTCTAGAGATCCATTTCATCATAGACAATGTTGGCTTTTCCGTTTATTCTACTGTAGAACTTTGCTAAACAACTTTCTGTGAATACGATACAGATTCACGGCCATACTCCTACGCATGTGAATCCTACAGACTACTAATATCTCTTGACTTGACTAAATATGTTCGTACCTAGAATCGTTCAGTCATTCATTCTCTATATTTGTCTCAACTACGTTTTTTGAAATATTAACTGCTTCTTGCAGTCGTATCCATTGTTGATTCATTCTACAGGCTTTGCTGTTAATCCGAGTAATGAGAACTAAACCGAGAGGTGGCTTCTCTAAGAAAACGAAATATCAATCGAAATTCTGCGAATTGAAACTCAAGAACAAGATAATTGTAAATTTACTAACTTCGACTCGTCACACTTGCACTGGATGTCAAAGCTCGTGCTTCCGTCATTTGTGTAGACGATGCCAAGTTTTTAACCGACACTGTTGATAAAACATCCGCTGTGCAACTATCTGCCATTTTTGTACACGAAGTGTTGTTCATCCAAGTCAATATTGATGCTGCATCGTAACAGGTAGTCATCTTTGGTGTCGTTGAAACGGCCATCAAACTAGCCGACATCGAATTTGTACTAGCGCTTATAAGTACTACTGCCCTGGAGACTTCTGTATTCATTGTTGTTCCTGGTGGTTGAATTGAACTAGCCATCACGCTCGTTGACATTGAAGTTCCACCAAAGGTTGTCAGTACTGACGCTGTGGAAGCTTCTTTGTTCATTATTGTGCTTTCAGCTGTAGACGAATCGCCCACAGGATCTATTCGTGTTAAAGTTGAAACAATGGTTGGCAAAAAATGTAGTTTCGTAGAAGGAAAGTTTGTTGTTGTTTGTATCAACATGTTAGAAACCGTTTCTAAAGTCGATTATGAGTAGTAAATATTATATGAGGTTTTCGGTCTAATGGCTAAAGAGAAACGGTTCATAGACCCTATTGCACTTGCAATAATTTTTATATATTGGTATATCACGATGTTCGTGAGTCACTCGCCTACCATCGGTTATACTAGCTAAGAACAAGAACAAAGATATTCCTCATGATTATTGGCAACGCTAGTGACATAGCAATCGTAACACGTACGAAATAGTATGCCAGTGATGCATTTGATATTGTTTTAATATTTATCCGATATGTTTATGTATATGAAATTGAGATGCTCGGCAGAGTTTTTTTCGAGAGATCTTTATGAATACCCTGTGAAACCTTTTTGCAAAAATAGGTGGTACTGGCACTGTTGTTGATATGAGCATGTTTGTGTAAATTGGGAAAAGGGAATCAATAACTGTTTCTCTTGCTTCTTTTCTTTATGCTCTCATACCAGTTTCAATGGTTGTTATGGTTGATGATAATTTTGGACGACCGTGAGTGAATAGTAAAGTTATGATCGAAATTATTGATACTAGCATTATTCCGACAATCGTTCCAAATATGTATTGTGTTCGTCTTCTCATAGTACTCATTCGTAAAAAACAATCAGAAAAAGTAAATAATTCATATAATGGCTAATTGAATGCATACTTAATGTTAATCATTGTTGGTGCCGATAGCCACTCAGTAGTATCTTGGTCGGTAACACATGATGTCGAGTTTTCGTACAAATACTAAACGTAATAATTGCACAAATTTTAGTTTTATATCAACATAGTAGGACATAAATAGAGTCATTAAGTAGATAGTAGTAGCATAGCAGTACATTTGACTTATTGATGCCATTGATTTAGGTATGAACTGTCATATTTTCTAGGAAGAAAATCGTTTTCTGGAAAATTCAAATCCGTTTGGAAATCCTCACGTTTTTGAAAGTACCGATTTTGACACTGAAAGAATCTTAGAATACCTTTCTTTTGCTATCAGAAATCTCATAGTATTTACAGAAATCTTAAAAGTACTACAGAAAAGTAATATTGTCAGAGAAACTGACGTAAGTTGGTATCGAAATATTTGTTTGACATCCTGAATGGTTTCCGAAGTTTTAAAAATCTTCATAATGCTCTACAAAAAATGGTGATTAGAATCCGAAAGCTTCTTAAAAGAACATTTTTGGTGCTCGAGTTTTCTTTTTTGATCTGGGTTTTTGCTGACCTCTAGAAATTTTTTTTAGTGAACTGAAAACAGCTCATATAGTTAGCATAACTGATTTAATTACAAATCAATATGTCTTTGCATAATAATCTTTCGAAATTTGAACCCATTTCATACTTTCGATATGATCTAATGTTATCTTTGCATTCTTAACTTAGTTTTAATTTTAAACATATGTAGAAAAATATTATGGTCAGAATTTGCCAACGAATAATATTCGTAGCGTAAAAATTATATTTTATTTCATGCTGTGCTACATTAAGTTCCAATTAAATAACGATTAAGTATAAGCACTATGGCTTTTTAAAGTTGCAACGTGTAAGAACATCAGAAGCTTCTGGGCTTTGTGTGCCTATGATAGCTAGTTTATTCCTAAAAATCAGACGACTGAAAGTTTTCAAATCAAGCGAAAAACTTCAACTTGAGCGAAAACGTGGACAGATTATTACTATTTATATGGTATTGTAGCGATATATGTGCATTGTTGTAAAAATAGCGATGAATCATGGTTCTAGAATTATTTTCTGTTTTTCGATTTTTTCTTTACTTTTATTCTGTAATCGAATAAAAATGAAAGATTAAGCCTCTAACCTATAGTTTTACAACGATTCACTTATGTTCGACTATTATTCGCTCTAACTGATTTGATCAATGATAGACGAAAATAGTCCAAGAATATTTGAAGATTCTGTAAAGAATACAACGTTGACCTTCAAGATGAACCTTCATCATCATTCATTTCTGATTGGTACAAGCAGAAACAAACGAAGGATCATTTAATAATGATAATGGAAGTAAGGAGGATGGTTTAACGGTTATGGATTATCAAAATAATACTAAACAAATGTCCCGTAATGCTCAGATGTTGCCATCTCAATCAATTCCAACTGATCAATTAACTACTCATAGAAGAAAAGCAGATCAACTATTTGATCCTAATCATTCATACAAAGAAAACACTCCATCAACTAGAGAAAATCAGAGTTACTCACCGAAAACAATGCTGAAAATAATAAAAACGTTACAACAAAAAGCGACCAAAATTTGCTTTGCCTAACTTTCTCTCGCGCTCTTCTTTCAACATCGACTTGTCTTTGTTTCGATTCTTTTTGTAAAAAAAAGGGTATGAAATACTTTTTTCTTCTTGTAAGATTTTTTAAAAATTTTTGATTAGTTAAGAGAGTGCATCTGACCAGTATTTTAAAAATAACAATGCGTAAAAAGTTATACTAATTAGTTTTCTATTAATAAACATTTTTTTTTATTTCTAAATGTTTTTTTCTATATTTTGAGTTTTTTTAATGTACGACTGATCTTGTTAGATAAAAAAATACTCGGTTGACAATCCTCGTCTCTGATGGTAAGCTGAACATGAGTTGAGATTCATATACATAAAACACCAATGGTAAGTTCTATATTACAAATAGAAAATAATTATTTTTTTCTTTACATTTCAGTTCATATTAATAAAACATAAAAGTGAAGTGGTATAAAAAATAATGCATAACTTCATTCTGTACTTTGGTTGTTCTGCTTTCGTTGTTCTAAATAGATCGCTTAGTACAACATTCGATAGAGTTTATTTGACGTCTTTCAACATCTCGCAACCTGCTTATTCGGTTTGAATGTCTCTACTTGACATGTTGTCTGTAAGATTTTCGTGAGCTCAAAAAACTGTAATCCATTTCCAAAATTAATATCCTATTAATAGTCGAACTGTGTATTGCAGAGTTTCCGAAAGTACGCTTTTTTAGAAAGTATGAAAAGCAACTCCATCTATTAAACCGATAACTCGAGAAAATCACGTTAGTTTCGCCTGAAAATTGTAGGATTTTCTAATGGATGTTCAATCCATCAACTTGAAACGTTTCGGGTTGCATTTTTGTGAATTATTGTTCGTCAAGAATTTTCGGTTGTGGATAGAAGGCCGACTAAAATGGGTGCGAGTTTTGAACAATGTGCTATGGGCAAGTACTCGTTTGGGATATCATTCTTATGGTCATCGAAATTTATGGTCATTAATAATACGAAGTTTTAATTCGCAAGATGATAGTTAGGATGATTCTCTCATAAATCATGTATGGCTTCGAATACATTTGCTAATCGAGATAATGTGGCTTGTGCATGTTTGCTTGTAAACTCAACGCTTGTTAAATCTGTTCACTTGCATGATTGCAATGGATATTGATGTTAATTTAGGCCTCAGATTACAATGATATACACAAGATGTTGTAATTTCAACAGTATATAATGTGCATTGTATTCATGTGCAACGCATATTTCATTTGGACTCAACTAAGTATGTCTAACTCAAAGAAAATGACATTGATGCCTAGTTTTTCTTCCAAATGAGTTTTTTTTATTATTTCCGGGCTCACATAGCGTAAATGATGAAAATTTGTCGTGTTATTGAAAGGGAGAGATTCGTGGATGATGTTGTAATTTCAAAAGTAATAAGATTTTTGAGAGCCACTTCACTACTATGAAAGCATGAATAAGGAAAAAGAATATTATTTTTTGGGTGTATTGATATGAAAAGCAATCCCTAGATTGAACTGCATACAATAATTGACAAAAATTTAGATGTCTTTAATCTTTGAGCTGAATCGATAACCATAGTAAATATTAAATGGACAGTTTTCATCTTCAAACCAATTTCTAGTTGTTCATATAAGTCAAGATAACATCAGACTCAAACAATATCCTACCATATTAGTCTGGCAACTTGTTACAAAGTCTATATGCTTATTCCAAGTATAATTTATTGAACTTCATTCGATGGTATAATCTAATTGTTAATAGTTGAAAATATTCCCTAAAAAATTCCATTCTAGTACAAAGAATCTTGAGAGAAAGAGTTAAAAATTAAATAAGTTTCAATTAAAATGTCCTCTGTGCAAGTTAAAATTTCATCTTATGATACATGATTGGAAATGAGTGTTGAAGTTTGAAGCAAGAAAACTGAACTCCTAACTTGTTTCACAAACTGTGACAGACATTATTGGATGACTTACATGAATTAAAAAATAATTCAGAAAACATGAATCATGAAATAATTGGAAACACATATTGAAGATTTACCAGAGACAATCAGGGCGTCAAGATTATTAGGTTAGATTATATAAATAATTTTTCTCTTTAGCCTATAGGAATTCAAGATTGTTTTGTGATTCATTTTTGTCATGAATTTATTTCTAAAGGTGATCATAATGTAAAAGAAGATGAAATAGGTTTGATACACAATGAAATTCTCGTATCATTGAAATTGTGAAGTCTTTAACAGAAAACGTGCTACAGATGTTCGCAAAAATGACTATTACACTCTAGAATAGGGTTCATATAATCGGCAAATCAATAGATGATATTGAAACCCTTTTGACCTCGTTATCTATGGGACAGCTAATGTGCTACTTGTATTTATCAGATCTCACACGAGCAGTCAATTGTACTTGAACGAGTCTTTAGCACATATTGATGATCATGTGTCCACAAACACTGATGGCATCTTCAAGTCAAACCATTTTGCGTGTGAGTATAAGTTTTCTATTCATTCACACCCCACCATGCATTCTAATATCGTAGTTAGATACTCGATTTTTGTCGAGTACTGGTGTGGTTCCTAAAATACTGTTTTTTATCGTTTGCAGTGGCATCTCAGATGAGCAGTGCACGCTACATGCATTGTGTTACAGTAGACCATATGAAACAAAACAAACTGATATAGTCGCACGAGAAAGTGGTCCTCTTTACAAATCTATAATTGATACGATAGTACATCACACAAGCAACGTCTCTAGCAGTTCTCAGATCGAGTTCAAATGCTAAGTAGTTAGTATAACACGTTTTAAGCATGGCTGTCAAACGAATCGAAAGTTTTAGAAATCATCACAGAAGTGACATGTGAAACAAGTCTCTTACGTTAGGATAAAGATACATATTAGTAACTTTCAAGAAAACTATATGTAGTGTAAAGTAATAGAAGCAGACATATATAGGAGAATAATATTATGATGGAAGGGATTCGATGCTGCAGTTGAGTTTTTTTATCACAATCACAAAATGGTCACCAGCTGTTGTATTCTCGGCGAGTGTGATGACCGGTGAACTTGTTAGATTTGAAGTGGACGTACTAGATATGATGGTATAAGAGAATATGATTTGTTCACTTATTTCATATATGTACTCATTGATCATTGCATCACTTTTGCATATTGTGTCGTTTCTATTGAAGAAGTTGTAATTGCAATTAAAGTGAGGAATTCTTTCTCTATAATATGGAAAGTAAACAATAAGGCTTTGAAGCTCTATGTCCGAATCTTGATCAAAATCTTCATCATGCCCAGAATAACCACATAACTTGTTGAGGTCATGAAAGTTCATGCCATTGATAAGATTCACACTATATTTCAATCTGTAACAGATGTTACTAGAGAAATCAATTGTAGAACTGAATGTATCCTAATTTTGGAGCAAATCAACCGAAACTGATGTTTCTGATCCAACAGTTTCAATCAGAGTAAAGAGAACATAGCGCTGTTTCACTGTGCAACTAATGATTCCATTAAAATTCGCTTGACTACAGAAATCGTCCCGTGTTTAACCAAGTGAGCACGCAACCCATATGTTTGCACCATGCTTCACTGGTAATTCAAGAGTCATATATTTTGCATTTCATAGTCAGTTATACTATAAAATCAATTGAAAAGATCATCCAAAAAAACTGGTCCCACAGAAACTACTACTGCTCATTGTTATATATACAGTTTCACTAACGCCCAACATTTAGGGGTAAAATTTTCTGTAAACCTAGCACAGAAGCTACCTGTAACTATGCACAAAATAAAATCGTCCAAAGAATTATGACCAGTATTGTATATCATCAAACTGGAATTTTCAGTGTCAATACAGTACATTATCAATCGTATTTTTTTAGAAATATTTTTAAAATGATTATTTACACAAATTCGATAGAAAATACTTGAGAAATTATTGGAATCTAATTAGACAAATCATTCAAATAGATATGGTAATGACAATAAAAAAATTCAAATTCAAATTATTCAATTCTAAACAAATTCAAAGATAATTGCTTTCAACGGCTTTTCCTATGTTCTATTGAAGACAAATAACTAAATTCAACCTGTCAACATACATTTCTTTTAAATTTCTTTTTTTTTGCAATGAGCAATTCACAGTAAAAGAAAGACAATATAAACATGTAGTGCACTCTACTTAATAAAAATAGAACTCGTAGGAAAATTCAATACAAAAAAATATATTTTCCCATCATAATTTTATAAAATCCATATCTTATGCCTGCTTAGAATAGATACACTTGATCATTTCATAAATTAGAAATTCCATTTTTTCTCAAGTATTTCATTGTTTTTGGCTTAATTACCTTGGAAAAGATTTGCCATTCATACCATGGCTAAAGCTATCCTTCACAGTAATGCTTCATGATTTAAGTGCAATCCGCGACTATATGTTTACCAATTATCAATAATTTTCTATTTCATTGTTTTGACAATATCACTCTCAACATATCTGACATATTTTTATCTTTTTTTTAATGCTGGATTCATGCTGAGAAAGTAGCTATTTATACATAAATCAAGTGTAAAGGATCCAATATCTGTGTTAATCGATGTGGAAAAATTATAATCTTTACTCTACATGTCAACAACAAGAACAAGAAGGGTGTGTGTCTTCTTTTCACCTACATGCTATACCATATCCAACATCTACGAACAATGAAAAAAATAGTACAAATACAACAGACTTTATAAATTAACCAACATCATCATCATCATCAATATTAGTATCGGCTGGCTTTCTCATTAATTACAGTCACACTATAGGCATGTTCTACACTCACAAGCATATCCTAACTACATCGAAGAGAGGAGACGTGGTTTTGTACATTGATTTAAAAATCACCACGAAGCCATAGATGAAAACAGAGAAAAGATACAAGCAGAGAAGATCGAGAAAATAAAAATAGTGATATGATAACCGTTGCAAAATCAAAGTTCTGAAACAAAGAAAAGTATCATAACCTCATCTTCGAGTGCAGAGAGAAAATCGAATGAATTGAAAATGTGTATAGAAGAAGAAAAGAGATTGCATGCATGTATGATAGTAGACATATATATCAACTATTCGCAAAAGCGATATCGTAATAATTGCACTTTATCTACTTTCTTCGTGTTCTAATTATGGCGTATATTATCTGAATTCTGATGGAATTGAGACAATAAAAATAGCTA
>CAJNOP010000149.1:17890-112508 GCA_905250075.1 Rotaria sp. Silwood1 | reverse complement strand
CAGATATTGATGTTTGTCTCATGAAAATGCAAGGCTCTCTTTGAAGCTCGAAAAATTACAGTTCAAATTTATTAAGTCGATACAGTTTAGTTGTGGACGTATGGGAATATGCGTCTTATCTCTATTATCACTCATACTCATGTCCATACTTCACACACATGTATATCTGTAAATATTATACATAATTTAGAAACTTTAAGAGAAAATATTCATTAGATTCACGAATTGTTATGTGAGTACACATAAAACTGATTTTGAATGCTTATTCGATACACGTCCGTCATTTTCATTTTGTTTCACAATCCACATCATAGAGCTCGCCATATTTGCGTAATCATTATCATAAAAATCGATGCCATATTCGCGTTTTGATTGTTCCTGTAGATTCTGCAAATGTTTTAACGGATTTTGTTCATAGAGGCTTAAGAATATTCGAGCGTATATGCAAAGTGCTTCTCCATCACAAAACGTGCATAACTGAGGTACAAGAGTCCTTTCAGTGCACCACCAAGCTCTCACTTCACCTTTCGACCATGTGCGAGGTGATGTTTTCGGTACACAATATTCAATATTAGATTCAGGAATCTTTGCTCGTAATGAGTTATTATCTTCCTTTACCATAGATGGTATAAAAACTTCATGTGAAGAGTGACCCATCTGTGTCTGCAATGGTTCTGTAACTGCTAGTGGGTGGTTACGTGCGGCTATGTATGTAGCGAGACGAGTAATTCTTTCAGTCAATGGTTTTTTGCCGAACTTAACATGCAGTCCTGTGAGATGAATATCAAGCCAAGGTTCTGCCTGATAATCTTCATCAATATATAGAGCAATGATTGGAATTTTCAGTTTTATAGCATAAGTAGCTTCAACACGACATGAGTCGCTTTTAGTACAGTAGTTTTCTGAGACAACAATCAATACCGTGCTTGCATTCTTTATGGCTATTGCTATTTCTTCCCAACAATCGTTCGATAAACAATGTCCATCCTCATCGATCCAAACTGAAATGGAATGTTCTTTGAGAGCAGCGACAACTGATCTGCAGAAACTTGCATCTTTATGTGAATAAGACATCATTGGAATTTTCTTGACAGGTGTGTTGACAACTGTATTATCATTTGAGATAGATATTTTGAATTTATCAAGGTAGACCAATATTCCATCAGCAGCAGCTTTGATACTCATCAAGTTATTCCTCAAAGATGAAGGAATGCATGTTTCACTGTTTGAAGTTGATGAATTTGAAGCTTCCGAAATAGTTTTTATGAATCTTTGATTTTCTTTGAGTTCTTGTTGAACAGATTGATGAAATGCAAAGCTACATAAAATGTTGTATAATGCTAGTCGAATAAGATGTTTCACGAATAAGTCGTTAACGGAAAGTACATCATGTTTGTATAAGAGTTCAATAAAGAATGCAAGACCACCTATTTCATTATTATTTAATAGATATGTTGCCACATTATCATTAACAAGAAGTTTGGCGAGTGGCACTAAGTATTCGTAAAGATGACCCGTGCTTGAACGTAAATTAGTTGAAGCATTTGCTTCACAAATTTTTGTGAGTAAATAATCAATTGCCGGCTTAACAAACGTTAGAGTCTTGAGTTGATCTGTCGTTGATATCATTGCATAGATTCGCGGATAAAATGATGAAGTAAAGTGATTTTTTCCCAATCTATTAGCTAAAGCACTTTCAGATATTTCTAAAGCATTGATGGCACAAGCATTGTTCAATGCAATGACACCTTCTTCACATTGACTAACATTACTCATTGCAACAATAAGTGAGTCAAGTGGATCAGATGACATATTACGTTTACTAATCATATTTAGCCATTCGACAAGTTTTGCTGGAAAACCAAAATAGATTACCGTAGGTAGTAAACTTTTACTATCCGACATCACAACGATAAGAGAGAGAATAGCCTGGATACATTCGTTTCTTGCTGCATCTACCTTTGTGTCAGTGAAAAAATGATCAACACATGTAATAATTTTATGGAACACAGCATCATATCGTTCTTCGTGTAAAGACTTGTGAGTTGTGTAATCGGATAAATTTAGATGCTCCATACGTCGACTGTCTGCCCAAACAACGATTTTAGCTAATTTCAAAAATATTTTAACATAGAACTTGATAATAGTCTCTGCATCAATTTCCGTGAGATATGCAGAGAACTCATCTGTGCTCAAACCATCCATTGCTACCGTATAATACTCTTTTACTGATAGAGTGTCATTTTCAATTAATTCACCGAGTTTCGAACAAACTATGTTCCAAATTTGGATCATAACAGTCATAAAGAGTGAGTACCTGGGTAGTGAAGACGAGAATGTAATAGAAATTCTACAAAAGCGAATAAATATACTGGGCAATTGATGTTTTCGTATGTATTCATTTGATGTTAGTCTATTTTTAATAGCTGGGTTAGTCAGATAGTCTTTCAAGGTAGATAATATATTGTTAATTTCATTTGTGTCAGAATTTTGCTCGGGTAAACTTGTACATAAATCAAGACGGTCAAGTAATTCATTGATTTTCATTATATCTGCATTTTTTTCAGTATTATCGTTGCCCTTGTCTTGAAGCTGATTCATTATTGTAGCTTTGTAGTGGAGGTAGCCTTCTGAGTTTGTAATGGTAACGTATGAGTTGCGTTTTTTTTCTTTTTACTATGACATTTATTTCATTTTTTGCGTTTCTAGGTAAACAGAAAAGAACAAAAAAGAGAAAAGAAAAAGAAAAAGAAAAGAAAAAGGTAATTATGTGGTTGCTCAAGAATACGAAACTATAGTCAAAGTCATGTCGTATGAAAAAATGAAAGCGAAGGATGCAATTGCAGGGTGTTTCATAAATTTTGAACCTCATGAAATTAGTTTACACACAGACCGCAGTTAATTTTTAACTGAATGTATGCATATGTAGTTTGAATACTCGGATGTCGTTTCAAATGGCTCAATTTTTGATGACATCTTCTCGTATGGTAATATTTATATAAGAATGCCATTGTAAATTTTTCGAAATCAAGCAACAACATGTTCTTATTGATGAAAAGGCAAGTATTACTGTTGATAAAAAGACATATTAAAGGGCTTGTATAAAGAATTTCATTGAACTATGACGTATTTGTCTTTTACTATTTATTACTAATTCTCGAAGTCATACTTTCTCAGTGTCACTCTATAATAGTCTAGATATTCAAAACCATCTTGTACATACGATATTCAATAACTATATAAAAAATATGAAGGACACTGTTTTTGGTTAAGAAACATCTATAAAGGTTCTAAAAAACATTTGCAACGGTACCTCACATTCTTCTATAGCTTAATGCACCTTTTATATCATTTATCACAAAAAAGATAAGTAATCTTCTGCGGAAACTTTTAGAAACTAAAATAAAAATCTACTTCGTCACAACTTATTCATTATCTCGACCAAAATGAAAAACGAGTAGTACACATTGATAAAGTCATTACCATCGGCACGTTGTGTGATCAACACTCCTAGTGAAAGAAATAGTGGAAAGCGTTCTGGACTCGTCAAGAACGTTTATTTGGCTAAAAGAAAGAGTTCCATCTGTCTGAAACACTTGCTGTATCTTTCCAATATAGAGTTGTGAAGAATATATATCATAATTTCTGAAGCGTCTTCTTTCCTTAAAAAGAAGGCTCTCACATTTTCGGAATGTTTTTCAATTTATAATAATGAATAGTGAATCTTACCTTTGTAAGAAAGTATTCTCACTAGGAAACCGTTGCAAATGATAAAAAACTTCAGAAATGGGCGTTTATTCATTATGTAGCGCATATCGAGACTTGATAAAGTTCAGAATGAATGCTTCTCTCGAGTATTCTCTCTGAAGTTACACTCAACTTATAAAATATTTGACATCTATCAAAGTAAATCATAAAAAGCTTGAAGTCTGGAATTTTTATTTGAAATTTTGCTTTAGAAGATATTCCACTGTTATTAGGATGTACTGGAAATCTTAAACAAAATAAATGCTTATATTTGGGGATGTAGCACTCCCAAAACACTTTAAATTTCATGATTTACTTGAACCCAAAACAAGCATTTAGGTAGTCGGATATAACTTGACAAGAAAGATTCAAAATAACAATTTATTCAAAACTTTGTCTAGTCTCAATATACCCTGCATAATAAAGAAAGTCTCATCTCTAAAGCTTTCTATCACTCACAACAATTTCTTAGTCAATATTTATCATAAAAACGTGGCAAACAAAACGAATTTTCATACTCCCTGAAATCTCTCCTAATGCCTTTTTCTATACTAATGAGAATCGATCCCATTTACCTTATATCACTTTCTCTACTTTGAATTCATTTCTTCAGTTTCTACACTTTCTAAGTTCTAACTAAAGATTTTGCCTTGAACAGCTACTCGATTAAGCACTGGGCTACTTGAACAATATTATTTCAGAGCGAAAATAGTATAAATTCAATGGAGCACGACATCAAAACAGAAATCTATTCAGAATACTGTTGGTAGAATATTTTTTTTTTAACTGAAACAGATTGTTTCCATTCGCATCTAATGAACAGATGATTAGAACTACGACTGCTAATTTAGTTTTACTTTATTAAATTAAGATAATCATGGAATTTAGGATAAGAGTGTGGAGAGTAATCATGTCTATGTCTGCACACACTGAAATTGCTTAGTTTCGAAAGCAAAATGTCAAAAATTAGAAATCCTGGTAAATCTCATATGAAAAAGTTTTTTCTAAGTTTTGATCGATAGAATGCAATATCTCACGCATGCGCATTAGAGATTAACGATTCTAAGAAATACCTGAAGCTAGAATCAAAAGTTTCGCGGGGATATGCTTAGTAAAAATAGAAAAAAAGCGAATCCAATATCGGCTCCTAGACAAGTAGAAATTCATACAACCCTTAATATTTATAATGTTAACATCATTTATTTAGTCCGTCATTTGCCATGCACTCTAATATTAAAAAGTAAAGAAAAACTGTTTTGAAGTCGGTCTTGGGATACCTTTTGACAAGTAACATAGAACAATACTTATCCCTTAGTTTGGCTGGTTTTTCTTAAGGAATTTATGCTTTATTTTTAGTTGTCTTCAAAAAGTCAAGAAAGGGTGTAGATATGGATGAAGAGAAAAATGATATTAACATTCCCTCGTACACTCTCAAGAGGATAACAAAATAATAATTTCTAAAGCACGAACAAAAACTTTTTTATGCGCTATAAGTTAGTTAGTTTGTTGATTTCAATTTGATAATTCTATCTAATCTTAGGTTATGAATATTCTAAAAACCAAATAAAAAATTTTTATTTAAAAGAAAAAATATGAAAAACAAACAAATGCTAAAAAAGTAATTGTTTCAGATGAATACATAAGGTTAACGTTTAAATACAGATATTCGATAATAATGCGAATAAAAAAAAAAAACATTAGTTTGATGAAATAATATTTTTGAATTGAAGCATAACTTTCGATGAATTAGCTTTAGCCGGTAATCGAACAAAAATTTCTCGTTTAGCTGATAAATTTCCTTGATTTAATTTTAATTCATCGACTTGTTCACGAATTTGACTTCCATTAATAGGCAATCGATAAAGAGTGCCAACCAAAGGAAATATTTCATTAGGTTTAAGTACATCTTTACGATTTGATGGATCTGTGTCATTTTTAATTGCTTCTCTAAAGAGATTAATTTCTTCTTCATAGTTTCGCATTATTTGTTCAAGATTATGAATAATATTATTATTTTGACCTCCGGAATTTTTTTTCATTTGCTCTTCTCGTATAAAATGTCTCAGATATTCTAAAATATCGTCATTTATTGGAAGAATTGCATTTGCATGAAGAAATTTTGCAAGTTTTTTATAAACATTTTCAATTTCAGTTTTTTCAAAACGTAAATCACGAAGCCTTTGATCAATATCACTTAATGAAGATGATTTATTAAGGCAAGTTAATTGTGTTTCATATTCATACGTTATATGTTGATGTTTTTTCCATGAACAACCACATTTTCGACACATACCTACAATATTTTATTTGAACATATATTCCTAGATAAGATTTCTTACGGGATTAAAGTGACGAAAACGATGGAAATAACCACACTAATGAAAATACTCATCAAGCGAGTACGACGTTCTATCCTGAGTACTCAAATTACTCGCAAATAATACTCGACCAACTTTATGTGTTTATAGTTTTTAAATACTCTGTTGCGTATTCGAATGATTGTTCTTTTTTTCAGATTTTTCGATAAGTAAATAGATAAGTAGGAAATTTGCTATTCATGTTCGTTTTATCTGCACAATATTTATTTAACGCTATATTCTCTCGTCTTTTTGTATTTTTAATAAAATATACTAGATGATGAAAAGGTGAAATGCAAAATACGATTATTTATTATGTCGTACCCTATTATTCTTTATTTCTCTTTACTTTTATTTACTGTTTTCAATCTGGTTTTTTTAGTACTCGTACTTTATGAGGGATAAATAAAGAACTTTACATCCGTCCGTTATTGAAGAAATTTGAATATTTTGTCGATTTTTATATAATAAAAATGCTTTTTATTTGAAAGTACAAACAGAGTCTATGTTTGATGAAATATCCACTAGAAAAGAAATCGTCTAAGTGTGTCACCAGTAACTCAATCTCATTGTCAATAATTTTGTTTTAACGGTAATGGTAAAGATTTCGATGTTCATATTGTTTGTGTTGAAGAAACCTCAAGATAAAGCAACACTTGTGATTCTTATAGTGATTATTCTTCTTAAATTCTGATTGTTTATGGAAATGTTTTTTCGTCTTCATTTTGTCTTCAAATCAACCGAATGTGCAGAGTTTCCAAAAAATTGGCATCTGTATAAACTACAGACATCAATTCTTGACTGAGTTTTCTATATATTTATATATATATTGTCTAAAGTGTGTATGCCTGTAACTAGTCGAAAACCTTGAAGCTGAAAACCAAAGGCCAAAACTAATATATTGATTGTTAAAGCTTCAAATCGAATATTAGACTTTTGGATTTAGGGTGACATTTGCCCTATAGGTTTTAACTGGCCACAGACGTGCACACTTTCAACATTATATATATGGGAGTGATCAGTCTGACCGGACACCTCAATTCATTTTTTTGTACACGCTATTTCTATAATGTATCAGAAAAATACAAACGAGATATAGACTGCTTATTCCTGGCGGATGGTCAGCATTGTACGGTTACTATAACTGGTAAAAAAATCGTATTTTTCTGATATACTATAGTAGCTACATGTACAAAAAAGAATTGAAATATTCGGCCAGGTTGATTACCCCCATATATATATGGCCCGGCTTAGAATCGATGTCCATGGCTGCTCGTGTTGATCCCAAACAAGTATTTCCAATGAAAAACGAAACGGGAAGTCGAGAATAGGTGTCCGCAGTTTATACAAGTTCTCCTGTACAAGAAGCAGTTCATCAACGATCAATTGGTATAAAAAGTGAGCAGATTTATGGATACATACTTCATCAAGATAAATTCATACATATGAAGGAAAAACTAGAGAAAATATATACGAATTTGTATATATATCATTGACTGTTTTTGCACGTCGATTTCGATCGAAATAGATAATTTCTCAGAGAGATATTCCAATTCTCCTTATGAATAATAGTGTTTTGCTAGAAACTTATCATTAGACACAAATGAAACATAACTTGAATCTATCTCAGTCTTTTCAGTTCTGTATGGGTATCTGAGTCTGAGTACTCGCTTACTTGACATTCACACCCTTGCTAGGCTTGAGGAGAGGAGTAATAACTCAGGAGGCTGATTGGAGAATTTTTGCTAAAGTTGACCAGATTTTTGTAGCAGGCTAGTCAAATATTTCTTGTGAATTAGTACGCAAAACAACAGATAAGACGCTGGAACTTCTCTGAAGAAAAGTGAAAATTTCTTCAGATTGGAAGAGGAAGTCACCTTCTCCGCTCGTTACATTCCGACGTAGTTATAATCAAAATATGAAGCTAAATGACTTCAATTATTTCGAACGACTCATTCATGAGTAATAGAATAATAATCATCATGAAATTAAGAATGAGAAAATCTTGTTACCTGTATGATAATGCATAATTTCACATTCTCTCATTCTTGGATCATTAATAGTTTCTTGTACAACACCTTTCAAATAACACTCTTCATGACATTTGGATATGTATTCAATTTTTGTTTGATTATTAACAGTAATGGATCGACAACATTTCTCATTAGTACATACAGTTCTTGGATGGTCTAATCTACGAATTGTAACTTGATTTTGTGGTATACCTTGAGAAGCTATTTGGGGATTTTTAAGAACATTTTCTTTATGTTGTTGAGCTAGTTGTATATCTTGTTGAATGAGTCTAGTTGTTTCAGCTATTGGACGTGTAAGTTTTCTAATTAATTGTTCAGCTTCATTAAGAGAAAGTGCATTACTAACAGCATGAAGTGGACATGTAACAATACGTGACATAAGATTAGAATATTCTTTAACACTATGATCCCAACTTCTTTGATAACTTAATATTTGTTCATTATTTAATTGAATCCCATTTCGTCGTAATGCTAAATATCGAAATGGTTCATTATCTAATAAAAAAGTGTTTTCTCTTGTAAAAGGTACATCAACATTATGTTTTTCTTTATGTTGTTGTAAAAGTTCTTTAAGAATTGTTGATGTTGTTCCAGGTTTAAAAAATGTTGTACGAGCATTTGTAAAAATAAATATAATGTTATCACGTGCACTTACATGTAAATGTCGAAGAAGTTCATTAACACAAAATCTAAAAAGTATTGTTAAACGTTCTTCATTTGGCTTAAATAAAATACAAATTGCATTTAAATGTTCATATTGAGAAATAAATGTTAAAATTTCTTGAAAATTTTTAGTATCTTGTTCAAGACCACGTGTATCTCCGATTCCTGGTGCATCAATTATTCGCAAATTTCTATTACCAACGGGAAAAATAAAACTTTGACATTGTTTTGTACATGAGTGACCAATATCGTTGGCATTTTCCGACTCACTTATTTGTTCAATCTTAATATGTTTTTCTTCAAAAGTATCATCATCAGTATAACAAAATGAAGATGGTATAATAGCTTGTATTTGATCATTAACGGCTTCATCTAATGTATCATTACAAAAATAATTTGCTAAACCATTTATAAATGTTGATTTTCCAACACCTGTTTGTCCCAATAATAAAACATTTATTTCAGTTGATGGATCACAATGTGGATTTCCTTCTATCATCATTGGTTCGTGTCTTCTTGCCATTATTTATTAGATAAAAATAAAAGATTTTTTTGTAAAGAAACAATTTTTTAGCAGTAACTTATGTTTGAGATCAACAATAATAAGAAAAAAAAATATGACGACAAAAGTCGTAATAGTGTTGTAAGACTTTTCTTTCTTTCTTTTTCTGATTCATACTGATATTGACATATATAAAATGTGTCAAAACATTAACAATTCTATTGAAGTTTTGTTCTTTTTTTCCAAAAAAAATCTAATGATTGTAATTTTTCATAAATTAATTATTTTGACGATAAGAATTAGTTAAGATTTCTATTATTGAAAACTTTAAAACCTACTCTCAATTTATTGCTTTGTTTTAGACGAGTATGGAAAATTTTGCTAGTGTACGAATGTGCTTTCTATCTGAAAAAATCCAATACATAAAAACATGAGTCATACAAAAAAAAAAGTAAAAAATGTCCTCTTTTCTTTCTGTCAACAATCTACATCAGGCAGAAGAACCAGAAAAAAAGAATTTTCCAATTTGAGCAGTTTTGTTGCACAACCCATATGATGAAAATTGCTCCAATTTTGGTGATTAATCGTGATCAATCAAGCACTTAGATATTACAATTATTGACGAATAATCGACGGTTTTCCCACAAACTTCAATAGTCATTATCATTATATAAAAACGAATATTTTTTTTTCTTCTAAGTAGACCATTTGATCATCTCAGTGAACGGTAAACATTATTTAGCTAAAAACAACTTTGTTTTCTCCTCTTTAGGTTATCCCAGTGATGAAGAACGCTAGAAGTCATTGTCCCTTGCAAAATATTGCTCTTAATTCTTTTCTAGCAGAAAAAGCTTAAAAATGAACTGATACTACGTCTAATGAGCTTCTAAATACGTTTTATAAACATGATCGATCCTCACATAAAAATCCTAGATCCTTCACTGGATCATCTGACCATCTTAATGTACAGTAAGTCTTATTTTTATTAAAAATAACTTTTTTCTATTATTGACTGGGATGAAAAGATTGAAATCGTATCTTCTTATTCACAATCAATATGTATCCGCACGATTTGTGATTTTCTGTAAAAATCGACAAAAGTCACCAGTTTAGACGATTAATTGTGACAAAAATCGCTGATTTCTGCAAGGTTTTGATGACATTGCCATATTTCAAACATGCGAATTCAAATTTCGATCATTTATGATTTGTCATTGATAAAATAGTAAAAAGTTCTTATTAATCAAATTGACTGAAAACATGAAGGTGTGACTGAAGAGAAGACGTACACCCTTTGGATTATTCCTCATTCTAACAAATGCATTTGAACACTCGTAGAAGTCAAAATCTTATAATTCAAGTTACTGCCAAGTTGGAGAAAGCCTTATGCCAGGAGATACCTTGATATCACCATTTTCATAATTGTCCCATATTTATATGAAATAATTTCGGTAGCTTTTCTAGAGTTTTTCATGTAACTTTTCGAACATCAACGAATAAAAATATATTCAATCAACTGCCATTTCATTTAAATTGGAACGATTTGAATTTTAGTTTTTTGTGTTTTGTACTTAACAAGACAACTCGAAAAAGTTCGTAATTATTAACAGTATGCCTGTGAAAGTTAAACGTACTCTATCAGTTTTTGAATAATTCAATATGCCATTATTACTATTCGAAGAGGCAAAGTTGAATCATGTTTCAATAAAAAATTCTAATTGATTTAATGATTAGTCAAAATAATGAATCTTTGTTCGGCGTTTCTAAATGATTATTCTGATAATTTTCTTTTTTTAATGAATATACTTTATATTAGGTTTCGTTTGATGTAAGCAATTTTTTTGCTATTGATCTTACATGTTAAGACTTAAAATAGAAGTAGATTTGTATCGAATTATTTTGATTGAAATGACTAGTTGTTTCACAATGTAGCAAGCTCTTTTCGTGCAATGTAAACCAATTATTATTTAAGAAAGATATAAAATGTTGTAGTATGTTAAAAAGAAAACTGTTCGTGTTGAAATGAAATAACAAAAGATAATAGTGTAAATTCTCCACATATCATATACAAGCATGCAGATGCAAACATTTTAATTAAACTATTGGCAATATTTTTTACTCTATTATGCGGATATATTTTTCAAAATAAGTTATGAGGGTTTGTGTTAGAGACCTGCGCTGAATTCTGAAACTCGATTTCGACTCCGACTGGGTCGAAGTCAATACAAATTATAGAAACTCCAAAAACCCTATTGTATCCTTTCTTTTCTTGTGCGATATCTTTTTCCCAATCATAATTCATTGTTAATTAGAATTTGTAATCCAATAGCTCAGTAACATCAAATATGAAAATACGAAAAAACAAAAAAAACAAAAGACATCCACACTAGATTAACTTTTACAACTAAAGACTGCAAAAAAAAGAGCAGCGCCATTTAATATCTCTACATTCGTCATTCGATATATTTTCATCTCCTTTACATGCTTTTGTAACTACTATTTCGCTTGATTATCCTGCCATAATTCAAAGTGGATCGAAATTTGATCTTTTTGTTCAGGTCTTCTGAGTCTGATGAAATTCTTTTAATAAAACTAGTTTTTTTTTTATAAAACATATGCTGATTACGCTTTTCATCATCAAAATTTGTTCTACGCTCGCCGATACTGTTTTTCGATTAGGAGAAACGGTGTTAATCGTGGTGTTTGACGTTGATATTGCAAAGATTTTCCTAGCAATTGAAAATAAAGTTAGAAATAAATGCTGTCGTTTATGCCAAATACCCAAAACGTCAATATCTTCTTTATCATCATTCTTAGCAAAGTGAAAATTTCCACTTGATTAAAAAAAAATTCGGAGTTTTTTCGGAGTCGAAGTCGGAGCTGGAATTGTAAAAAGCTTTCAAAACAGAGTTGGCATCGAAGTTATAAAAACGTGACTCCATAAGTTTCTAGTTTGTGAATAAGTTGAACGAAAACTCTCAAACAATGACCTCCTCCCCCCTACATTCTGCTCTATTTATAATAGAGGGGACTGAAGTCTAAATGATTATCTTTCTTCATCTCCACAATGCAATGAAATCGATAAATAACGCCGATTTGTTGTCTAATCCTATTCATTGATACATCTAATGCACATATGTATATGTAAAGAGTGGCAATATATATTGAATTCTTTTTCTGTTGCAAAAATTACAGCTTCACATATGATGCTAATATGATTGATATCGTTTTCATTGGTTGATGCATATCTAAATCCGGTATGAGCTATTACGCGATGTATACTTGATCAACAAAAATCATGATTCATAGAAATCAATCATTTCGATTTTAGCTGCTATTTTGAGCAACTGTTTTTATCGTTGAAATCATAAAAAAGTAGAATTTCAACTTTCAGAGAAATCTAATTAAACATCGTTTTTACGGTGATTTTTTATGAAATCACAAACATCAAGATGATTTTCACGACATAAGCTTATAATTCAAATTTCGAATATCTACGTCATAGCCATATTAGTATTTTATCCTGTATGATAAAAAGCATTGTTACCTTCGAACGCATGTTTTGTTTGAAAACTATGATTATATCTCGTAGTGACGAAGCAGTTTTTTGTCTGTTCCTTTTGCATGAGCAAATATATAACTCATAGTAAACTGCTCGATCGTCGACGTGAAATTTGTGTATTAGATAAAATAACGCATACTGATACACAATTGGGCCAGATAAAGTAATGCTTGGTTGATTCTCTCCTCACTGCTAGCTCTCGTTGATTTCTACTTATGTATATGCATTATACCGTTATAAACAATACATTTTTCTTTTTAATCAACAACGTGCTTACCTTAACACATAAATAATGGCCAACAGAGCATCGAGTAAACTACCAACTGCTCTATATATGATGAATCGTCCTGATTATGATAGATCAGTTCGTGAAAATTCAGCAGGTATTATTATTCATTTCAAAAAAGAAGATTAATCAGTGTTTTTTTGTTTGGAAACAGTTTTTGATAAGAACAAGATAGAGAGCTGTATTTTTCATCGTTAGAAAAAAATAACGATATTTTGTATCACATGAAACAAATTTTTCTTCTATCTTAGTTAAGAGTTTCTATTGATTTCTTGTTTCAAACATTCAGCTAGTTACATGAGGTGATTAAGCAAAACTTTATGGCAATCTAATGAAAAAATCAAAGTTTATTCCTATTTTTCACGAAAAAAATTGCATAGAAGCTCATAGTGGAATGTCTGTAACTTCTAAATGAATGAAGTTAACAGTCTTGATCGTGCACAATTTTTTTTTGAATTTCTTAATTTAACCCTTTAAGATACTTTAGAATATCGAAAATTCATTGTAGTGACCAGATGCGGTCCACTAATTTCCAAAACGTTTGACTGTAAACTGTCAAAAAAACTTTCTAGAAAGATCTGTAATATATAATTCGATGCACCATTAACATCACTTCCTCGCTGTACAAACTACAGTTCTCCATCAGGTTCTTATTGAAAACATTATTCGAAACACACTCAGAAATTCTTTCTTTTTTCGAAATAGTTGGATTAAAATTGAGCTTTTTGATAACATTTCATTCTAGAAAGGATCCGCTCCGTCGAACTTAAACCCATATTTAGTAGCCGACTAAACTTTTCATCAGTTGGATATCAGCCAACACAACAATCTTCGCACGGTCAAGAGTTTAAGTCATACATGGATTATCAAAACGGGCACAATTATTCACTAGTGAAACAACTTCGAACGAAACAAATCCCTTATGCATACAATTATGATCAGTATCCATTAGCAAACTATCATATAGCTTCGTCCTATGACAATTTCATACATCTCAATCGATCAAAAGAACAAATATCTGGTAAGGCAAAGTATACCATAAAAACAGTACAGAATGAATTAGATGCTTCTAACAACAATATTACTTTTGAACTAGACACAAGAAAAAGGTCGCAACCACTCAATATTGCTCAAGAAACAACAAACTATTTTCAATCAATACAACATCCTTCAGGAGCATTGTTGCAAAAAACACTAGAAAGCCGTCCTTCACAACAGACATTAATAATAACAAATGCTAATTTTAATCCTATGGAAAAAACTAATATTTCTCATATACTTCATCAACTTAAACAAGATTATCTTAACACTGCTCAATCCTATGTGTCCAGTGTGAATTTTGGAAAGAATTATGATAATGATCAACTTTTAGCTGATATCGGATCAGTGACAATAGCAACGACTCAAACAGGTTCTTTTCTATTGTTGACTTTAGAAAAAAATATCATTCATTTTCAATCGAAGGTTATCCAAGACAAACTGAGCGCACATATCATCCGCAAGTACCAGCACGTCGATACATGAATACTAATGGCTTTAACTCATATGAAAAAAAACATTCGAAAAATTCGTCGCCTGATGATCAATATTCATCAGTGAAGAGAAGAAAACACAAAACACGACATCGTGTTCAGCCATCATCAACCATTAGTAAGACAAAAAAATAAATAAAGTCAGCCATATTTTTATTGTCACATTGAGCTGTTTCAGAATCATCCAATACAATGGATAGGCAGGTCAAAACAGACGGTCAGTAAATCACATGAAATCACTAAAGAAAACTTGTAGAAGTATTTATTTTGGCTAATCTTCTAACGCTAGAACTGCAGTTTCTTCACATTTACATCACAGAGTTAGCCCATAGCAGATATACAAATAGACTTTTTATTTCAGCAAATGTATTGTATATCTTACTTTATAGAATCTGACGATCTTCTCTCTGTCACTTATTGATTGAAAGACATAAAAATAAATAATCGATAAAAGCCATACTTTTCTGGATAAGATTGAAAATTTCAATCTCATTTCATAATTCTTTGTTTTCTAGAGTTCATATTTTAGTGACGTGTTTCATCCTCCGCTAATCCTTGTAGTTTTCATGAATAACTCTTCTGGCTCTTCTCTTTAAGCTTTTGATCCTTTTTAGGCTTTTTCATGTTTAGTAGATCAATCGCTCTAAGATCCATCGCAGAATTTCCCAAATAACATGAAGATCGAAGATACTTTCAACAATTTATAGACATCTATTTTCAATAATCGTTGAGTAATTATCTGTATATCACAATAGAGACTGAAAGAAAGACTTGTTTTTTTTCAAAAGATTGATATGGCACTACTCATAGTAAATATCTGAGGAATGCTTCGATAAATCTGCTATAAGATAACATTTCTTTGAAAATAAAGAATTCCATTCAAGTAGTACTTAGAAATGCAAATATCTCTAGATATAAATAAATTTTACCAAATATTGAGACCAATTGAGAAAAATCAAGAAGAGTTTTCAAGGTCAAACGAAGATTTTTAACACAATCAATGCCAAGAAGCTAGAACTTTTAATCGAATTCGCTCGTTTTTCTCTTGTATCAATTGTTCGAACTTCAAAATTTGTTCATTTTTGTTCTTATTCTACCCTTTCTCTATGGATGATTGTTTAGTTATCATATAGGTGAGATTCAAATTTGATTTGATGATAAGTAAATATCTCTATGTGAACGTCCATTTTTAATATCTAAAGGACATTTACGATCTACATAACAGATCATGAGAAGAACATTGCTATTGATATAAGTTCATCTAATTATAGAAAATATGTGTATCATAGAAGTGGAATAATAGAGTATTTGAATTCATTCGTTTCCATTATAGACAATCAATATCAAGCAAATGCTCCCATGATGCATCAGGTTCAATTCAATTCCTATCATTCAACCAACCCAAATAAAGCTGATCTATTAAACCATGACAACTATCAACATGTAATCTTAATTAATCTTCTTTGCGACATATTTAAGTTCATATTTTGTAGAATGAAGTGAAACAGGATCAAAACACATCTGGTGAAGCCAATGTGGTAATGGCGGCGATAACTAATACAGATCAAGAAGGGTAAGTATGATGAAATAATCTATAGATACTGTTTCGTTATGATTCATTGACCAGTACGAATGAGTTAATTTGTCTAAACTTTCAATGAACACTTAGTTTACTCATTCAAAACTTCTCAATTCAATAGTTCTGTTTATTGATAAGGAGAAATTCATATCCGAGAGTTTTCAAATGTAGTTCAATCGCTCGACAGTTAATTACTTTATTGAATCATATTTGAATGAAACTACAATTGTATTGAAATTCATGACTAGCAGCTTTTATTAGAACTGTTCGTGTGTCTGGTAAATGACTACACAAGGAAATCTCGAACATTAGAAAAGAACAAAACTTCAGATATCTCTAGTGTATATCATTCTCGCTTTTGACTTTGTCATCAGCATTTTATTTCAAGATTTTGCAACCTTTTCGGAGAAACAATCTCCATTCCTAGAACTTGTAAAATTTTCCGTTTGGAAAATAAAAAATGTATTTGCTTGTGTTCTCAATTCTAGTGAAATTTTTATACCAACACGTGAATGTGCCGTATGTTACATCGAGCAACCTGAAGATGAGTTTTATCCTGCATTTAGTGAAACATGTCAACATATTTACCGATATGTGTGCAATTCCTGTACATATTATAATACTCAAGTTATTCTCGAGAGTACTATTAGTAATCAAGTGTCGTGTCCTGAGCCAGACTGTCTAGCAAATTGGAATTTAGAAGACATTTGTCAAGTGCTCTTGATGGCTAGTGATGATTTATCATTGAACGAATATGATGCTTCTCTAATCAGACGATTCCTTGGAAACGATGATAAATTCTTTTGGTGTGCTCATGAATGTGGTTTCGGTCAGTATGATGATGGAGGATCAACTGAAAACTCAAAAATTACTTGCATTGTATGCGAACAAGATACATGTGCGTATCATCGTGTTAAATGGCATGAAGGCATGACTTGTGATTTATATGATCGAGTTTACCTACAGACTGATGCAGAGACACGCAAATGGATGAAAAATAATTCGAAAAAATGTCCTGGATGCCAGGCTAAGATTGAGAAAAATGATGGCTGTGATCAAATAACTTGTCCAAAATGCCGATGTATATTCTGTTGGGATTGTTTGATCCAGTATTTTTCATATATGCATCACTCGCATACTGCACATAAAATCAGTTGTAAACATCATCCACTCGGAAAAGTGATGTCACCTCTTCGTTTGTTTAGGTTTCGAAAATATCGATGATCTTAAATTGCAACTGTCTTATCGAACTGACTTACTAATTACTCAAGCTGTTTTTCTTTTCAATCTAAAGTAAAGAGAAACTTTTTTACACATCAACTAATGATAACAATAAATAATGTTGTCAATATTTTGATAATAACTTTCATTGGCCGGATTTCTTAAAAGTCAATGTTAGTGTGTGAGTGAAAAGAAAACGTACATCCTCAGCTGACTTGTATAGCCCGCTTATGGAACTATATCGATGTAAACAGATAATGATTATTGACAAAACACCCTTTTTGAAGTTGTCAGAGATTTTAAATAGATAAATCAGAGTTTTCCCTCCATTACAGTTAGGTTCGCTAAGTTTTATAAAAACTTGAGAAACAGCGAATCATGAAGCCGCAGTTAAAAATCAGATTACTGTTGTATTTGAAAGAGATTACAACGGCTACATTCAATACCGCACTTTTATGCTCAATACATTGCAACATACCACAGTTTTTTTCTAAATTTGTATTTGAGAATGATATACATTTTATATCTAGTTTTCTAATATACGACAAGAAATTTGAAGCTAAAACTTCTGTTCATTTTTCGCATTGGTGTCACTGCGGCAATATGTATCATGTTGGATGGTTTTAAATAATCGTTGAGTTGAATTTACCTTTATTCGACATTCTAACCATTTAGTTCAAATTCCGAAAATCATTTACATAATGGATAATTTAGTTCAGTGATTGTTTCAGATCTAGTATTTACTGTGTTAGAATTTTTACCATGAATTGATTGTTAGATAAAATTTTCAATCTTTAACTCATATTAAATTGAAATCGTCTTAGCACTTAATGACGCGATGTTGTGTCGTCATTTTTACAGTCCTACTATTCAATTAAAATTCATATTTTCTCATGTGATAAAATCGCCAGGATTCGTCAATTGACTGCAGTTTGTCAGCGATTGTTTTCCGATAAAACCAGTTGTTTCTACTTGATATCCTATTTGAACAAATTGTAATTTTTTTCCGAAAATTGTTGAATGCTCAAGTTTTGTTCACAGTAAAATGTGCATCATATTAGATCGGCACAATGAATTCGTCTTAAACATCAATGGAACATGAAAATATGTGCTAACCGAGATCAAGTTTAAAGTTTCTTCTTGATCTCGTATCGGTTACAACTGAAGAATCTGGTCTTATCTAATTACCACTTGCCTACTCGGAACGCACAATATACAGAAGATAAATATCATGTTGACCATCAGTTTTTATAGTCTTAGACATCATCCGAGAATTTTATGAACAACAATTTGCGAAAAAGAATTTTTTAGCGACGTTTTTTTGTTTTAGCTTTGATATTCAATTCGCTACTGAATGAGCACAAATATAATATATATACAGAATTAGGGTAAATATGAGTATGGAGTGGTTGTGAGTATGGATAGGGATCTTCTGTTTACGTTAATCCATCCATCCACACATATCTTCCATCTTTCTCCAACATATATGTGACTTCTGTACCATCAAAGAGTTTATTCCATTGTTCTGTTCTTTTCTTTATGAATTATTGAAATATGTATCAACATGACGGAGTTATTATTGGAAAATGAAACAAATTCATTGCGAACTGATTAACTCATTATAATCTACTATCTAATTGATAAAGGGACCTTTTATTGACGACGATTATATCGATTAGAAATATCACATAGATTGTTCCAAAAGCGTCTTTCATAAAATATTTAATAGAACAACACTTTTTGATTGAACTATATTAGCTATTTTATTCCTCACAGATAAGTACTCTTGTCAATTTTTTTTTTATTTGAATGCACAAAAGCAAGATTTCTATAGAGACATATTGTTTTTGGTCGCGGCACAATATCTTGGTAGTCTAGTGATCTGTAGAAGTCATTACACACGATCTGCTTTAGAATATCTGTAGTTTCGTCTGGTTTATGACACTTGAATTATTCGTTCGTTGAAATATTATTCGATGAACGTTTCTTTTCATATATCACAATAAAAAAGAGATTATTTGTGCCGATCTTTGATCATGATTATGTACTTCGTATGATCAATCCCTTTTTTTTAGAGTTGACAAATTATTATTTGATAAATGAGAAACCCATAAATCTCATAAATACTAAACCTAATACTAGTATGCGTTTTTACGTTGCCGTATGTATAAATAAATGCTCACAGAATAATTGTACAAGATCTATAAAATTTCATAATTACAAAAATTCAAAAGAGAATCGAAGGCGGTTAGAATAAAAATCTCAACATGGTGCTTTTCAGAATTCAGAATAAATCTGAATTTTTCTATTTCATTCCAAAGTGATAAGTTTTTCTAATACTTTTGAAATTTCTTCTTACGAATAAAAACTTCTGAATGATAAGTATTATACTAAACAAAGAATTCATCTATAAAGTTTAAACAATGGTAGACCTATACGTAATTGCTTATTTAGGTAGGAAACTTTTTCTATACACTATATTCTAATAATGATATCGTTTGTTTCTTAATTCTTTTATATATTAGTCTTTTTGCCAGATGCATTGTTGTTGAAATAATAATAACAAAGAAAATACTAAAATGATTACTTCTTTAACATCTGCTTTACTTCCTGTAGACTGTGGAGTGCAGATGCAAGCGTAGGTCTTCTATTTACCTCACTCGTCTACACCCCTACAGCCTTAAGGTTTATTTTCCAAATCACTCTAGACAAACAATGTATGAACAATGTCATTCAATCAAAGTTCTATAAGTAAATGGTAAAAACAAAATACGTGTTTATAAGAATACGCGGTTAAAATATCCGAACACCATAAGTCGAGTCGCAAAATCGGATGCCTCGACTGGATGTCGACACAGTGGACAAGTGTTCTGTGTTCGCAAGACTTTCAACATACAATTGTGATGGAAAATATGTCTGGCTTCACAGGGCCATTCGGCATAATATTCACCATAGTTAAACTTTTCAAGACAAATAGTGCACGATGCTTCAAATAAATCATAATTGACTTGTCGTAAAGCCATCAAACGAAATTGAGCGATGAAACTAGGTGATGCCGGAATCAGACGATTCCATATAAATTCGGAATCATTTCGATAAGCAGCTAATTGGCGTTGTTCTTCCTCAATAATAAAAGCAGCAAGACGACGTTTATTTTCTTCTTCCTGTTGTCGACGATCTTGCTCATTTTGGAAACGTTCCCGTTCGTAGTAACTAGAATGGAAAGGAAAAGATATTCTATAGCTCGACAAACAGAAATAGAACTTACGAGTATCGATACTTTGTATTAATACGCATCAGTCTTTGATGAAGCCACTCAGCTCCGTACTTGTCTGAGACAAAACGAATTGTTGGTAAAGACAACCATACGTTTCGATCATCACACTTCATTACAATTACATTTTCATCAATTTGGATTATATTTGACAAAAGAACAATAGTGAGCGGCTCGTGCACATAGAACTGACGCAAAATGGAAGTATCATATTCGTTCCAATCAATATTACATATAATAAGATATCGATCTTGCACCAGAAATAATCGAT
Organism: Rotaria sp. Silwood1; assembly: GCA_905250075.1. Lineage (NCBI taxonomy): Eukaryota > Metazoa > Rotifera > Eurotatoria > Philodinida > Philodinidae > Rotaria > Rotaria sp. Silwood1. The sequence goes on along the minus strand of CAJNOP010000149.1, from coordinate 91,481 downwards.
CATAATAGTTATACTCGTGAGGTATATTTAAGAGAAGATCGTTTAATTGCTGTAAAGAACTAATTTGTAATTGACTCAATTGTTTTTTAAGGGAAGGGTAAATACGTAGAGGTGGCCGATAGAATATATGAAATAGATATACCAGAAAATAGATGCAAGCTTTCCCGAAAAGCCAACCGAATAAGAGACCTCCAAGGAGAAAAGTTTTATAAGGATAGTATGGCGAAGAAGCATCTAATGCCACATCCAATTGCTGAAATTTGATCGCATGGCTCGAGTTGATAGCATAAGCGTGTTCATCTTTAGGGAGGTAAAGATATCCAAGCAGGATACCACATTTAGTGATCACTTTCGTATTGAATGCAGTTGCATTTTGCGCATAAATTTCTTCGACTGTCCTAATATACATTGATTTTTCAGGCCATTGCATATATTCGTTAGGTGACACATCAAGTTGTCGAACAATGCATCTTAACGTCCGAATTTTAAGCGATCGAAAACGATACGAAAGATGACTGTGATAATGATTTTCATTGGCAGACGCTAATTTCACATAGAGTTTATTAGGATGAAGATTGACAACAATATTGAGCTCTTTAATTCTGTTGAATGTGTACAACAATCTTCTATATGGCGAATCACTTGAAAATACACTTAAAATGTGCTTTGTGTCTTCTTCTATTTGATTTTCACCCAGTTCGACTTGCAAATATTCACGATGAAATGAAAACCAACTTGATTCAGTAAGATGTTCATCGAAATCCAAGTGATTGTATTTGTCCAAATGTTCAAGGAACTGATCAAGAGTCAAATGAAATGGACCCATTAATGCATTATAAACTCGAGTATGACATCCAAATAAATATAAGACACACATGCCTATCAACAAGTGACCAAAAGTATACTTAAAATGTGCACTGCGTTCGCGTTGTTCACCAAGTAAACGTTCAGTATGAATACGCACAAGCAAATTCGTCAATCGTGATGGATTCTTGCCTACGCTAAGAAGTCTGCGCTGCGCGCGTGACTGATGCATCAGAGTTACCTCTGAAAGAAAAGATGCCAACAATCGGTAACAATAAATCAGTCTTCACAGCTTTGAAACAATCTTATATAGTGCATGGTGAAAATTTATCTGAAGGAAACTAATGATTCATGTCTCAAACGAGAGAGATACACATAAATGTTTTGGCAAAAAGATGTTTCATCATTTGCAACATACAGAATGAGTTAAAATTACATTGCAAATTGTTTTTGATTCTCAAGAATTATTGATTATTGCATGCGTTCTTTCATATTCCGCAAACAACTAGTATAATGAAGAAATTCTGTTGCGCGTATATTTTGTCACTGTTTTCGCCAAAGAAGAATTCAGTTTTACGTACGAGAGAAGAAGAAAAAAAGAAGTTGAAAGGTAAATAAAAAGAGCGAGAATTATTGACTTTTTCTTTTTCTTTTAGAACACTTAATCTCATCGAAAAACAGGTGTGAGTAGGTGTGCTAGAGAGAGAAGTTACATCTAGACCTAGATCCACACTAATAAGTAATAATTCTTAAGTTATTTTTAACCTAAAGTAATTGATTCATTCCTAAAAGAGATGATGAGCAACCTCAAGAGATTCTGCTTTTTTTACGCACAATTTTTTTACTTGCTATCCGATGATATTTTGATTTTAATGCCTTGTAAAAAAAAACGTGCCGTAGGAAGTAGCGAGTTGTATAGCTAAAAAGCTGAATATTATTCAATGAAACTAATTTTTTTTTTTTTTTTTTTGCAAAGCGAAAACGAATGCAAGAGAAAAGAAAAAAGCTTGTTCGTCTCGAATGCAACCAATGCTGAAAAAAGGGTGCCTCTCGGCAGTATAATTCTTCCACAGCTGACTCATCGAAATTGAAATCATGATTTAAGAGTGAAGGTGTAGTAGAACTATAATAATGGTGATAGAATTCATCAGATGATTTGAAGAATTTAGGTAATGACAAGATTTCCGAGTAACCTTTTAGAAAAAATTACATTTATTTTATATTGAAAAGGAAAACTTCTAATGCGTAGCATTTTACTCGCTAGCCTTGAAACACAAGAATGACTGCCAAGAAAATTTTCAAACAACAATTGAAATAAAATAATTCGAGTTTAGTAGAAAGAAAAGTAATTACCACTTTCTATATTGCTTTCAATCGATCATTTCCATATGATATTGTTTGAACCAGATGAAAGAAAAAACAGCAAATCAAATACAATAAAAATATGTTCGACGATATAATTCAAATATTGCAATTGACAAATCATATGGAATCCAAAAATCATTTACAAAAAAAGAAAAAAGGCATGAGAAGAATTTTGAATAGATAATGCATATTTCAATAGAATTGAAGAATATGCATCGATAAAATTTCTTATAATTGGTCGATCTATTGGGATTGAATTTGTTTGATGTGTATCGGTATTTTCAGAAGCTTCTTAATAATGTATGTATTGTTTGTTTTATTTTCTGAATTTAACTTGAAACTTCATTTTTTGAAGGATAATAATTGTTGATATTATCTGAATATTTACTTCCTAGTTTCTCAGTTATTTCAACATCCATTTAAAAATTTTTTAGTCATATTAGAGGACTTTTCCTTATTTCTAGTTAGTTTACCTTTTACTTTGACGAGAAGTTTCTCATAATTTTTTTAATATTTTATTGCTTGATAGATTCTAATGCTTTATTGCAAATTTTTATCAATATCGCAATGCAATGTTTTGTCAAATCTAAAAATGTCTTCTACTTTTCTCATATGAATAAATAGAAGTACAATCTACAAGAAATATCATAGAGAAAAGTATTACAAACATGATTAAATCGATACTCTCTTATTGATAAATATTGACTTTCATTAGAGTAAATGTAATTTGATTTATTTTATTCAAAACGAAACAAGCAACTAAAATATTTTAAAAAATCATACTGATCCAAATGAAATAAATACTTTGACGAATTTACAAGGACCGAAGTTCGAAAAAACTAGGGTGCAAGGATATGGCTTTGAATGCAGATTTGAGTGTAGAGAAAACCATAACTTATATCGTCACCAACACCCATATCCACACATTGATTATACTAATCAATTGCTACGTCATTATAAATGCATGTGTTCCTTATCTTATTACATTTATGATACGATATGAACAATTAATAACTGTGACAAATGACTTCACAAATGATCTAACACGATTGAGCTGCCCACAAGTGAAACGATGAGATAATGATAAATTAGCTGTTTTGCGAGATATATATATATATATTTTTCCATCTCTTTCAAAACAACTTTGTTAAATTCATTTGCAAGGGGGAAAAGGCGGATTTTCAGGATTTTGAATCCCAATAAAAATCCGAGAAATCCCAAAAAGCTTATGAGAATCCGAAAATGCCATGAGAATTCCAAAAATCCCATGAAAATCCCAAAAAGCCCATGTGAATCTCAGAGTTAAGATTGAAATGATTAGAATTTTATGATTGTTTTAAAGGACAACTATATACGAATAAGTGCAATCCTGCGATTAACCGACTTTTTCTTATAAAAATAGTGTTCATTCAATCTCCTTGTGTTTTAAAACTTATAGTTCCATAAAGACAGTATACCGAATAGTAGCACTATTCCATCAAAATGACATCTAATATAAGATATGTGCTTAGGCTATTGTTGATAAATAAAATTGAACGAATGATGAATTTCTCTGTGTGTTCCATTATTTATCGGGGGTATGGTACTCGAATAAAGACACTGGTGATGTTAATTCATCGACAAATGTTAAAATACTAATGTTCTATACCACCAAGAGTGCTTGAGTATTCTAGCTGGAAAATCAAAAAACGCCAAGAATTATATTTTTCTTTAGATGCATTCTTAAAAAGAGGATATATTTTTCTATCTCAATATTTTCAAAATTAAAATTATTCCAATGGAATGTTGATGATATTTCTCTTTATTCTGAATCTAATATTTATAAATGTCTCTTCAGAACCTTTCTTTTGACACTTCCATCTTACCGGCTGATACCCAAGCACACAAATATTTTCAAAAATGTGTTTAAACGTATGAAAAAGTGCCATTAAAATATAAGAAGTAGATGTTTTTTGCTTACAATCGTGGTTCCCGACTGTGAGCGAAAAACACCCATTTTTTCCTCTCTTTGTGCGTTTACACGCATTTTCAGAGAGAACACGATTGTAAAAGCGTATAAACGCATAAAAAGAACACTAAACGCAGTTGTCTTTTTCAGTTTCATTAGCTGTTATCATAATCATGATGGTGATTTACGGTTGTGAAGAAGACAACTGCGTTTAGTGTTTTTTTTATGCGTTTATACGCTTTTACAATCGTGTTCTCGCTGAAAACGCGTTTAAACGCACAAAGAGGGGGAAAATGGGCGTTTTTAGCTCACAGTCGGGGATCGCCATTGTGAGCAAAAAACGTCTACTTTTTATATTTTAATGGCACTTTTTCATACGTTTAAACACATTTTTGAAAATATTTGTCTGCTTGAGTATACTTTCGTTTTGCGACGCAGATTTTTACAAAGTGGTTGAAAAAGTCACTGGATCAGCCGAAGCAAAATTGCTAGAAGCTCAAGGAATTCGAATTGTATATTTGTTTCTCAATATGGAACATGTATTTGCTATTCTTTCGATTTCATGCTCGGCCTTAAACGACATTAAAAGACTTGTTTGCTTTGAAGCCGATGATCATAATTACACAGTAAAAACAGGTTGTCGTGATAGTATTCGATACTTTTATCAACTTCTCCATCAAAAACATGAAGAACGTCTTAAAGAACATACATAAAAATCTAAATGATTAAAACCATCACCACCCGTGAACAACAATCATGTTCTACAAGATATTTTTCAAGATTTTTCTAAAATTGTCTTACTATCAACTATTCCTGAAGCAAAGGGGAAAAGGCGGATTTGCGGGATTGCCAATCCATGAAAAGTCCTAAAAAACCGAGGAAATCCCCAAATCCACCAGCAATGTCCTGTCATAAATGAAGGAATTTTGAGCTGAAAGTTTCACCATATGTAGACCTTGCAGTCCTTAAAATATCCTAAAAGTTTCATTGCAAACGGATGTTTCCTTCTCAAGATAATCAATTTCCAAGAAAAGTGGATTTTCTGACCGAGGTGTGAAATATGAGTATTTCTTGCGATCACATTATCTTCAGAAGAAAACATCAATTTGCACAGAAACTTCTAGAATATTTTAAGAACCACGAGGCCTACATATGGCAAAAATTTCAGCTCGAAATTCCTCTATTTGCAACAGGACACTGGTGGTGGATTTTGGGATTATCAAAATTCGAAAAATCTCAAAAATTCCAGACAAATTCGAAAATCCGAAATCCGCCTTTTCCCCCTTGTTCATTTGTCTTTCACAAAAAGAAAATAATTGTAAGGTTAAAATTGTGAATATTCTTTATACATTCAATGATAAAGGATGCCTAAGAAGTTCTGATTCTCTCAAATAATATCCCTGTCCTAAAAAAGCTTTTCAATCAATTATCATCGATTTGGTTAGTTTTTACATATGTCATAGTACAAGTGTTGCACGAATTTCTGTGGATTCCATTCTTGAGATATTGGCATTATCTTGGAAAAAGGATATTTATGGTGAATTTTGTGGCATTTATATATCAAGAATATATCTATTTAGCTTGAAATTTTTATTGTGACTACATCCGAGGCAAAGATGCTTCACATAACAAAATTGTCTCAAGTGGAACAATTGTTAATATGTTGAGAAATATAGGCAAGTAGATGATAAAATTGTCATATTTTGTGTATATACATATCTCATGAACATATCATGCTAAAGAACGGAAATATTAGCCACACAAGGCTTTTCTTGAGTATTTACTCAGATAAAAAGGTGTGACTGTGTCTGTGGGTTTGGGGTATGGGTATCATCTGCTCTTCGCCTATATCAACGCCCTTCTCATAAGAAGGTTTAAAGAAAATTAAAAATTTTTAGAATGTATTGTTATTTTCATTATCTAGATATACGTGTGAGTTTTAACTTAAATCTGTAAGATATAGGTTTTTCAGATCGTACATAAAACTTTCCTCATTATCTAAATCAGAGTTTGCATTGTTTCTTTCTAAGTTATTAACCTACGTTAAAAGATAAAGCATGCAAATTTATGATAATATTTTGTATTATCAGTAGACATGCATAGAATGTATCGTCTGACTTCTCGAACATTTTTACCCTAATGAATGTTATTTATTTAATCCGAATTTTAAAGACGAAAAACAGATAAAAGTTGGACTAAGCACGTTGCATATTCAAATAGATTAGTATGTATGCGCGAATGTGCATAAATACAACAGACCATTCATTTTAAGCATTTGTCTTTTCATTCATTTTGTTTAGTATACTTGATGGAAAGAATCAAAATCCAATACTGTGATCCGTGGTTGGTGACATGGATAGATAGATGTCAAAAACGTAAGTATGATTTTTGGATAATTTTTCAAACTTCTTTTTTTCCTAATTAAACGATCTTTATTCTCTTAAATATAGGTCATAAAGTTGTTGATTATGGATGTTTACGAAAGTACAACCAACTGAATGAACATTTCTCTATGAAAGCTGTTACAATTAATGAAAAAGAAAAAGAAAAACTCATTGGTTATAATTGTATATATCGATATGGAACATATGAATTTAAACTTGAATATAGTATATTAACTGCAAAGTGGACAATAGTGAATGATAAACATCATTCAGAAGAAGTAGAAAAACAATTAAATACATATATAACTCGTATTAATGAGCTTTCATGGGTCGATATGGGTTATACACTCGATGAACGAATTCAACATGTTTTAAGATCATTCGATGGTTATCTCTCTGGTTAGTACATTATTTATAAATTCAATCAATTGAAAGAGGTGAAAGAAAACAAAGAGAATATGTCAAAATCTTTGCCAGGTTTCAAAGCCGAAAATGATGAACATCAACTACAAGAAAACTCTAATTCTTCAGAGAAAAATGTAGTTGATAATGGTTGTCATTCATTAACAACACCGTCAGTTGTACCACATCGTAATCATCAAAATAATGAATATAGTACACGAAGTAGTGTACAATATACTTCGTAAGTAAATAATTAGTCGTTTTTGTTTGATATTGATCTTCTCTTTTTAAAAGATTTATTCGACCACTAACAGGAGTTGTTCGTCAACGACGTATCATCGAATCAATTTATTTACGCATTCAACGAAAGTAAGAATATTGAAATAATGTTCTCGTTTTTAATTGATTTCTGCTCATAGGAAAAAGAAATTTGAAAAAATTGTTGATCTATTGAATGGCACAGAATCATCAACAATGTATGAGTTAGGTTTAGAATTTTTACGTGTATATGATGGAAAATTTAATTATCCAGAAGGACATACTGTAAGTAATTCTTTTTATATTCTATTAAATTTACTGTTAACATCTAGTTTGCCATGTTCTTTCGAAACACGACTTGGTTTTTAACTATTTACAAGATGAAGTGTAAGTTAGTATTAATAAGAATACAATGTATTCTAAACAAATGTTTATCTATATAGGCGTTGAATATCCATTGGGTGAGTTTGGACCACGATCTATATTGATACTCAATTACAAAAATCAATTAACTACTGTTCAAGTTTAAATACGTGTTATACTTGAAGAAAAAAAAAAGTTGTTTAGAATAAAGTTCAATGTCTTTTGTTTTTTGCTCATTTATTCAAATAATTTCATTTTTTTCATTGTAAACAATAAACATTCTGTTGGCTTTAATTTTCAGGAAGTGATGGGTGACATATAATGAATTGAGAAGCTATTCACCCATACCCGGTCTTCTCTTTCGGCTGCTGAGAACCACAGGTCGTTAATTATTGTGTTTGTCGAGATATTGACTTCGTCCCCATCTCACTTTAATTCTGGCGTGAACATTGGTGACAACTATTACACAACCAAATATTCATAAATTATTCATACACTAAATTTAGTAAAACCTAATCCAATGCAACAAAAGAAGTCAAAACCAAAGTCACAATCACATCGACAATATTATGAACTCCGACTGATTCCAGGTTTTCCAAGTTTTGTTTGTCATATAAGTTCAACTGGTACCAAGCTCATTACACATAAAATTGTTGAAACCGTACGAAATTCATTTGCTGAACAACAAGGTTGATAAAGTATAAAAGAAAAAAAATCCTGTTGATTTTTAAAACCCACTTTTATTTTTACGGTCTTCTCGTTGATCATTATATTATAGCTATTAATAGGGGAGTGAATGTAGATGAAGGTACATGGGCAAGGAATGGATTCATAAAGTAAATACACTCACACTCACACCCACACTCTTCTGAACATGTTATCATTGTCCGTAGATATTTAACATTTTTGTTCAATAGTCATATGTTGAGAGGATCCTTCGTATTCTATTGACTAAGATTTTGTCGAGGAAGTTTTTCTTCGCTGCTGCTTCATGCTTATTTTAAAAACCAATTATTTTTTTCCATTTTTTACAAAAAAATTTCGATTTGGCCATTCTAATAACAATTTTGTGTGACTGTGAAGTATTGAAGCCTTATAAAAAAGTATAAAGGTATTCAATTCAGATATAACTCATCGTGTGTTTTTGAATGACAAACTAAGCTTCCTTTGCTATTCAATCTCGAATCTTTTTTTAATATGTAACTGATCAATGCAGAATAGACACGTCCAACAGAAGATAAAATATAAGCAGATAAATTAAGGTATTTTTCATATAGTTAATTCCACAACTCATAAAGATAGCACATTATCTCTATTTTCAATGAACTAAATGCTACGTTCGAAATCTGTGGTAGTTAATCTCAAAACATAATTGACAAATCAAAAGTTTTTTGTTACATGTAAACATGAACTTTGATTTTTTGTTAGTAATACTAGTGGATTTCTGTTTTCCAACTTGTTGGAAAACCATTCGATTATAGTAGTATATTTATTGAATTTTATATTTTAAGGATAATTTTGGTCGCTATCATGAATAATGTTCTCACTTCCATGTCATCTCGACTTGAATTACTTCCGGATGAAATCATTCTTGAAATCTTCAAATATATAAAACCAATCGATCTTCATAGTTTCATTGGACACAATCAACGCATCCATCATATTATACGTGATGTCAAACTAAGCATCATCATTGAATCTACTGAAGAAAAAAAAAGATTTGAATTATATGAAGAGTTTTCTTCCAAATCAATTTACGTACTTCCATATATACCTAATCTAAAACAATTGCGTGTCACAGGAAACACTAGCGGACGTTCGATAGCGGAACATTTTCTAAAATTTGACTAAAACGCTTTGTATTTATACATCTAATTTAAAAAAATTTTATTGTGAATTTTATTGTCATCCAATAGATGAACAAGCCAATATTCGGATCTTACAACAATATCATCCACTTTTCAAAACAATACAATGTCATGTAGGAAATTTTCGTGAACGATGTTACACGACAGATTTAACGGAACATTCAATTTCAAAGCAATATACATGTGAGTATAGACCACTTTTTTTAGATTACTTTTCAATTGTTTATTGAATGACTTTGCATTAGTTATTAAATGCAAAATATAATAAACACAATTGACTGATAAAAATCTCATATGATTTTAATCAAATATAATTTCATTTCTTTTAGACTATTATAGAACAAACAACTCCAATGCTGCATATACTGAAGTAATACGTAAATATAACAGCAATCAGTATTATGATGATAATTTTTGACTGGTCAAATGATGGAATTATGTCTAGTGAATATGATGATACAGATCGTGGACCCACTCTATGGAATACTTTACACGATAACTATTAATTTGGATAATGGAAAAAGCTGGTTTATTTAGAAATTATACGAAAACGATATTAGAATTTAAATACAAAATGCTGAATATCAAAAATCTTGGATTGATGAAAGGATTTAACAAGAAATATTATATGAATAAAATATTCTTCTTTAATTATGATTAAATTTAGGGACTAGATCTATATCAAATAGATGTATTGAAGATAAGATGATCGAGAAAGAGAAAATGAAATTGATAATTTATATTAAACAGAAATCGAAGTACATCGAGCCAAAAAATGATAATCTGAGTTAGTTTGACTATTTCGAAAAAAAAACTCATAATAATAACTAACTGAGCAATTACATTCTTACTAATAGAGCATCAGCATTATGATTATGACAGGGTTGTATTTTCAATTGACCAGAAACAATATATTGACCAATACATTATATATCTAATCGCGCAAAAAAAGAAATAAATAAACTGATAATTTCGAAAGCAATATTTTGAAATAGTCTTAGATCAATGATAATTAATTCAAATGCATTTTAAACTTGTGCAGCTGAAACATTATCATTAACATCAAAAAAGTTAGCTCGATTATCCGCATGTAGTTTAATTTTATTCATTGTGACTATAGTGAAACCACGACCAATAACAAAACATTCGATTTTGCTATCAAGACCATTATAATTTAAATTAGCATCATCTTAACTATTGAATTTAAAAAAATAACAAATTTATAAACTTCTTGAAGAGTCTTGTTATGAAATTCAAACTTTTTTGCTGCATTGAATAAATCTTTGCATTCGAGACTGGTTACTACATATTATTAGGGTGATGAATGGTTGCTTTAGAAAGTTCAGTGACAATTGCTTCAATATGTCTACCATATTGAGTTGATATTACAATCACAGAACCACCAATATACGTCGTTCTGATACTATCACTCATAATCAGATTTCAAATTTGAAAATTTAAAAATAAAACAAGAAAATCAAAAAACTTGACGCAAAATACATAATATTCTCGCCGCGTAAATGATTTTTCATACATAATTATTTTTGCCATTAAAATATATGTATATGTTCCTTATGATTGTATGAATAAGTAAGAGATCTTATGAAAAAACTATTTTATTACAACGTCAGAGTCCGCCATCAAATATTCTCTTACTTTGACCACTAGCAAGAACTTGAGTTTTGATAGCAAGATTACTACCCAGTTCTGAGAAAAAACGAAAATAGTATTGCTAAGAAAAAAAATTAAAAACTCAAAACATTAGATATTTCAAGCATGAGCAAGAAATATTTTAAGTTGAAATAAACGTAAAATCTTAACTAAAGACCTATATTTTCATCACTTTGCCGAATAGCACACTTTGAATCAAGATAAACGCGAATAAATCAAAATCAACGATATATTTATCATGAATATGAAATTCAGCATCAAATAATATTTATTTCATTAGCATTCGAAAAAAAAACTATTTTGTGACTTTAGTTGCTATTGCTATGAAAAATTTTTCATAAAAATCAAGATACAAGTTTTGTTAAAGAATACTATTTCATTTTGTTCCGAATACGATCTTAATTCCCAATATGTTGACTTATATGCATAGTTATATAAACAAAAACACTATTAAATGTTCAATAGTTTCATCTCATTGCTATATTTGGGATCCTATTGAAATTTCGTGATGCAACTTTTCAAAGAAAACGGATCCGAACATTAAACTTAACTTTGTAATCATTGTGCATTTGTTTGATAGACCTCATCCAGCTCGTTTTTTTTTGTTATCGCCATATACAATTCATATTTTTTTTTAAAACAAATCTTTTTGCCTTTTTATAATAAAGACTTTCGCATTGACAATTCTAATAGAGATTTCTGGGTAAAAAAAGTCAAGGCTGTTCTACAATAAGACTATATTTATTTCATAGATTACTAAGCGTATTCTTTTTAATGGTAGACTCAATCTTCTGCATGTGACACCAACCAATGGATAAGTACTATGTTGAATAGAAGCTAAAAGATAAGCAGATATCTTAACACTTTTTTTTTTATTTGCGCAATTCTGAAAATGAAAAGAAAATATACAGGATCTCTATTATCATAATAATTTCATAAAACTTTGAGAGTAGTGAAGTTACGACCTTGCTCAATGTTAAATTAATTAATTGAATTATGTATAAATTAAATACTATGATGAAGTTTCGGATTGTCAATCATAAAATATAACAAAGAATGAAAAATCTTTCATTGGTGTAAATATGATATCTGCAGTTTTTTTTCGATGAGTAATATCAATGGTTTGTTGTTTTTTTATTTTTTACTAGAACCGTTTGACTTCACTAGTATATTTATTAGATTTTATATTTTAAAGATACCTTTGTCACTATCATGAATAATAGTCTAACATCGTCTTTACATCGGCTTGAAATGCTTCCGGATGAAATTTTTCTTGAAATCTTCAAATATATGAAACCGATCGATTTACATAGTTTCATAGGCCACAATCAACGGATCAATCATATTATACGTGATGTCAAACTAAATATCGTCATTGAATCTCTCCAAAAAGAAGATTTGACTTATCTGATGAGTTTTCTTCCAGATCAACTCATTCGTCTAGAATTACGTGTTGCTTGGGAAGCATTGGATTTACATTCTTACACACAGCTACGTTCATTGAAAATCGATCACTATAGTCTCTCAAAAAGTGAACTCGATCATGTAAGTTGAATAATTGTGTGTTTTTTCACATACTATTAAGAAACTGACAGAAAATACGAACATATATTATTATTATAGGTACTTACTGCTAACTTGCCATGTCTTGAGCGATTTTCGATTTGTCATCTTCCATTTTTAGTCGAAAATAAATTTATACATGATATTCTTGACAGCAAACATTTTCCATCGCTTAAAATTTGTCGATTCTCTGGAAATTATTACTACATAATAATACCTAACAAACAATATCAATCACTAAATCTTACAATTCGTACACTTATTCTCAATTTTCTGAATCAATCAGGCCTGGTTTCTTTACTTAATAGTTTACCTAATTTACGTCGATTAGAGACAACTTTTCCAGTATCTATCAGAGAATCAGAGAATTTCAACTTGAGTCACATATCACTTGAACAGTTACGAATAGGTCTTGTCGATCCATCCAATGATCTCGAAAAAATACTTCCATATATGCCTAATCTAAAACAATTGCGTGTTACAGGCAATATTAATGAACAATCGATACTAGAACATTTTCAAAAATTGACTAAAATATTTTGTATTTATACACCTTATCTAGAAAAATTCGATTGTGAATTATATTATTATGGATCGAGTAAACAAGTTGATATTCTTATCATTCAGCAGCTCCATTCACTTTTCACAAGGATTCATTGTCATTTAGGAAATGATTTCGAGCAATGTTACACGACTGATCTAACGGAATTTCCAATGTCGAAGCTGATTACATGTGAGCTTAGACCAATTTGTTCAAGTAACTCTTAAATTTTATATTCAGTAATTTTATATTAGTGATGAATACAATATACTATAAACAGAATTTATTCATAAATATCAGAGATCGAAATCGAATCGATCGTAGATACTTTCATCTCGTTTGAATACTTCAAATCACAAGCGTATTGGAAATGAATCAAAAACACAAGAAGTTAAAATAAATGTCAATCATACTTTCATAATTAGGAGCAAAATAGAGATCATTTGTCATCTAATAAGAAAAAAGAAGATGAAATACTAATTATTATTTTCAAATCTTTTCCTGGATGATAATTTTTATTATTCTATTTAGACAATCATTGAGAGTAGCAAGTGAATGAAAAATAGCCAAGAAATTGAAAAGAAAAGTACAACAGTTCGAACTTTCAGGTGTAAATTTATAATCCACACTAATTAGATAGATTTAATAATGTTACAAGAAAGTGATAATTGACTGAAATAAGTCATACAAATACAAAAGAAAAGATTAAAAGTTGATAACTCATATGATCAACTTCATGTATTTGTTGTAAATGGAAGTGTTATTTGCGAATGTGTTACATATGACACAGACGTGTACAATGATCTATATATTCTTTAATAAACTCAACATATGTTTTGATAATTATCTTTTTTAACCTCACCAAAATCTTCTGATATGATACATTTCTTTGCAAACAAATATTTTGAAAGTTGTTGAGTTTATTCTTTTCGAATAAACCAATTTTTTTACTGAAAGTAGTCGTTAGCCTTTGATAAAAAAGATTTTCTGCTAAGTTTCGTATTGATCAGTTTTTACTCGTCCAATTTCTATAGATACACTTAATACATAAACTTTCAAGCTTCAGTTATATCATCGATTTCTCGTTGATTAATATCAAACTTTATTAGTAATTTTAAAGTATAAAATCTGGTTCTGTTCGTCTTTTTGTATTAAAGAAGTCAACAATCTTTGTCTATATATGAATAGAACGGAAAAAAGAAAGCTAAGTAACTTGATATGAAAAGAATATTAGAACGTAAGTACTGTAGTAGGCAATAGGTGCAAAACGAAGAATATGCTTTTTTTTATAACGTTGAGAGTCGAATCGAATACATAGGATAATTACCTCATTTTCTTCGGTCTTTGATGAAAATCTTACTTAATCATAATTAAATACAATACCATATTTTCTAGACATACGATCAAAAAGAAATCTTCTTAGATGTCGTCCAGAAATTGATAAACATGATAGCAATCAACATTCTGACGATGATGATGACGACTGGGTTTGATAACGAAGATGACTATGACTACAATTATACTGCAAAATATGAACTTTCGTATTGATTAGTAAAAATGAAAAATATTAACATAAAAAATCTGAAAAAACACTTTAGACAAATAAAGAGTTTTACGAAAGTGACATAAATCAATTGTATGTGTAAAAGAAGATTGACAAAACATGTTTGCAAAAACTTACAAACTTAAATTCATTGTTTCTTGATAGAATCAGTCTCATTCAGGTATGACACTATCGACAAGCTTTGCGAAACTGGAAGAACGTCTGCGGAGGAGAGATATTCAAATTTTGTAAATGTTGAAATCTCGATGATAATCGAACTTACATATCAATCAAAAATAATAAGTGCTTTTGAGATGGACATCCTCATTTGCTTTTTTACGTACGTAAAATCACTTTGAAATAAGACATATCCACATATAGTTGGTTCTATTTTCTCTCAAATCATATAAATGATCAGTCAATGGTACGATTCTGTTTGTCAGATGATAGCACTATATTTTAGGATGTGGTGGGGTGTGTCGAGTAACCACAATCTAAGTATTTCATCTCAGTAACAAGAATCTTCATATGTAGCTTGTGTTAATTCAATGGAACT
This sequence comes from Rotaria sp. Silwood1, assembly GCA_905250075.1. Lineage (NCBI taxonomy): Eukaryota > Metazoa > Rotifera > Eurotatoria > Philodinida > Philodinidae > Rotaria > Rotaria sp. Silwood1. Next base: position 76,215 of record CAJNOP010000149.1, on the reverse strand, counting down.
TTGATCTAGACTGTTACGTCGAGGGTGTGAGTGTGGGGATTAATGAGGCTGATGGCCTTATCTCTAATGAGTATCATCCAAACCCACACCATACATGATAATGCAACCTATTTCATGAGTTTTCATGCATTATTTGCCAACATAATGCATTGAAATTAGTGAAATATGTTATATTACCATGGAATTGCAACGATTATTTTTATAGCGACTACAATATTTATGTTATATAAAATTCACATTTTTTTTCGTTTCTTCTAACAACAAAACCGCAAGCTCCGTTTCGTTGTTGTGATCATTTGGGCTTTTTTTCTGTCATTTTGTAAACATTTATTCAAGATAAGAGTGCTGGCGTAAAAGAGAAGGGCGAACAAAAAAAAAGCTTATTTGGAGTTTTTTGCACGTTTCATTCATAACACTGTGTGGTTTACATTTTACATGGCATCGAGACAGGAAGAACAGTTGTGTAGTGAATGTGATGTCTCTGCTACATGGTATTGTGTTGAGGATCGTGCAAACTTTTGTGATGCACACAATAGTGTGGCACATTCTCTCAAGTCGCAAAAAACACACCGAATCGTTCCTATCATAGAAAAAGATAAGACCATCAACACTGATGAATCTAAACCGGCTAATTGTAAAGCGCACCATATGCCACGCTGTTTATACTGTAAAGTTTGCAAAGTAAGAAAACTTATATTTTTAGCGAACACAACGAACACGTTCATTCGAAATAGTTCTTTCTTAAACTATCTCACACAATGCCTCATTGAGGTTCTTTTCAGGAATCAAACTTTGTAAGAAAATAGTACACATCAGTGAATGGAAACCTCAGCCTAGGCAGTTTTGGACAAACATTGCAATTCTCCATTGGCTGAGTGATTGCAGAAAATATGTGACGATAACGGAGACGTTCATCCTCGACTTCCTTTCGAGAATTTTAGTCTTGAGTGTCGCTTTATCGTCACAGTGACTCATGCCTGGAAATTTGTTGATGCAGATATGCGATACCTTTAGCGAGCCGATGTGAATATAGAAATGAAACATCAAATAAATAAGACTTAGATGTTGGTGTGAGTGGGTGTTCAACATTCCTTGAATCATACACTCAAGTACACCCACACCTCAAAATGCATCATAGGAGCTACCGACAAAATGCAAGGACTAACCGGGTCAATCAAAGACCATAAAAGTTTTCGAAATAATAAGAAGGACCTCGTTCTGTCAGTGTACTACGGAATCATCACACACTGATCTCTTCATCCTCAGAAGACATTGCTTCCCATTCGATTGTCACAGCATCGATAGTCTACATCGTCACTTATATGAGCATTCCATCTTATATATTTCCTAGCATCAACTCTAACAATGTTCTGAAAATTAAAAACAAACGATCTAGCTCCGTCATTAAGTTGTCATGGAAAACTTAATATTTGCGTTTAATTTTTTCAGGAAGTCTGCTGTGTGGCTTGTCTCTCTGTCAGTATTCATAAGCAGCACAGTGACCAGGTTACATCAGTTGTTGATGTGGCAAAAGATGAGAAACAAGCATTGCATGAATACATCCAAAAAATTCAAAAACTCAAGACTGTGTTCACATCTGAATATGTCCAACTGGAACAAACACTAAAAAGTAAAAAAAATATCTTGTTCATAGTTATACGTCTTGATCTTCTTAATACTTTTCCAGATGTTGACATGAGTGAAGTTCGAAGTAGTCAAGAAATTAAGAGGGAATTTAATCGGATCAAAACTTGTCTAGAGGACAGACAGAAAGTACTAGACAAGCAACTGAAAGAAGCATGCCAAGTAAGAGATTATATTATTCAATTGTTTGTTTACGTTTACTGTATTTTATAGACTTGTCGTGATAATATTCGTTTGAGACAAGATGATTTGAGAAATATTGATGCGACCCTAAACAAATGTCTGGACGAAGCTAAACATGTATCAATGCTGGATGATTTTGCTGCATTATCTCAGTTGAATAGCATCATGGAAAAAAATGAAAAAAGTTGAAGAAGAAAGCGTTGAACATTGTCAAAAGTTAGAGTTGAATAGTTCTGTGCCATTTCATATTGCGAGTGAGAAACTTGTCCAAATGATTAAAGAGTTGGGTACTGTTGATCGATCAGGTAAGCTTGAATACTCTTTTACAGTGTTTGAGGATGGTTTGTGACACCAATGAATGAGTTGACGTATGAACGTGTGCAGTGTAGTACTAAACAACTCTCACAAAAACGGCTGCAAATAAGTCTCGACTATTTTTCTAGAAACCATTCATAGGATATTTTAAAGCATTTATTACATGTTATCTTATTTTTATTAACGCTTTTAGAATTCATAATTCTCTGTAGGCTCTTGAAACTTTTACAAAGGTTTCTTGCTTTTACAAATAGTTACCATAGCTTCAGTTTTGCAACTACGAACGACTCAGCAAAAACTATTTTTGGGTAGGAGTGAGTGATATTAGTGTCTGAGAGAATCATTACTGTCACTACATCAATATATAGATATTTGTATATATCTCGCTGTTTTCCCATATCTTTCGCATTTCCTTTCAAGATAAATGGCCCCCTTCAATAAAAGAAAAAAATTTCTTTATTTATTCATTCCCTTCCAACACAACTACGACTGACACTGCACAAACATGACAAAAACATGATGCATTTGTTTTTCTTCTTAGACATATATAGTTTGTTTATTCACTCGAAACAGAATGTCGTCTTTAATATATAAAAGAACCCTTTTCAGATGTAGCTCGGCAAAAAAACACAGATTAAAACCTAAAGTTAAAATGCGATATCGAAACAATATAAGAAAGTCTTTGTGTCATACATCTATGTCAAGAATGTGTAGATAAATGCAATATAAAGAGAATTCTCACTAACATAATCAAGAGCTGTTGCTTTTTCTCGCCACTTACCATGTCACTTGGAATCCATATTTTCTATTCAATTTATTTGTGTAACGAAATAGACATTTTATCCACCGCTATTTCTAAATATTCCCAACACTTCTTTCATTTGAAATCATATTTGAGTAACTTGATTATACAATATAGTGATCCTGTGTATAGATCTTATAAAACTTTTCATCTTTTGCTTATTTTCATGTTTCTAGACAATGACTTGTCCATTTTAGCAAAGGCTACAGACCCAAAATTTTTACCTACATGCGACCCAAGCTTGACTCCAATCGCAGCTAGAAGATCAAATCCTTTCACACCACGCAGAGCCTTCGATCCATCCGGACGTCTTGGTTGGCTCTATGATGCATATTCCGATCGAGTACTTTCCAACTCGAATATACAATTGAGTATACGAACGGCTGATACATGTAGGCAACCACAATGCTTCATGAAATCATACCATGTGGACGAAACTGACCATTTGCTAAGTTGGTGTAACATACATGGTGGATTACGGTTGAGTGTTGCTTTACAAATGACTCCAGCGAATGGAATGGGTGCATTAATTAACTATTCTCGTCCACTCGACAAATATACTCGTGTTCTTGCCTACAGCTATTTTAGTCGGACAGACTATTTGGCAGACGAAGCATTCAAGTCATCGAATAGTATCAAACCACGAATGCCTGATACTTGTGCTACTCATATCATTGCGTGTGTTAATTGGGGAATCGATGCGGACGTTATTTTACAACTGCCACCTGATAATGAACACAACGAGGCAATCGATTATGTCCTTATAAAACTATGCACCTTTTTGAGCAATGATCGAACTAATGAAACGTTCGCAGAAGAAGATGAAACTTTTCTCAAAAAAATTCTTCACACAGAAGTCTTTTCCAACATACCTGAACTCACTAAAATCGATTCGATACATGATTTTTACCGCCGCATTCCTTCAGTAAAGCGTAATAGCAACCTGCACAAACCATATAATTATAATCTTTATCCAATTGAATACATTTATACTGTGAATAATGGAAAGCAAGTTGTATTTATTGAGTTGCAAGAAAACAACGTTTTCATAATAGAATCTTATTTACTTCAATTATCACTCTATTTTAAAAGAATAAGCAATGCAATGAATCAAGATTATCCAAATCTAGAACAACATCTCAAAACGGAACTTAATAAGATGCGAACAAGCTGGGATGAATTGCAAGCGATGTATACAAGTCAAATTCTCCGACTTCAAGATTTAGTGATTGGTATCCGTCGCGGTGAAATCGATCAAAGTAAGATTGCTGACGAATTAAGCAAAAGGCAAGCAAGAAAATTGACAAGGACAATAAATGATTTCACTGATCGGTTGAATTTCGTACGGGTTGGCGACGTAACACATCACTTCAAGTATTAAGCATTTATTTCAAAATTAAAAATAAACATTTGTGCCACATTGTAGAGCACATACGAAAGTTTAAGCAGATATATTCTGCTACTTGAAAAATCATTTCTCTAAATCTTTAAAAAAATATACTCTAAGCGCTGATTGTCAAATTGTCCGTTATAATGTTTCCTATTTTACTTTGAAACTAAATGTGCATCTTAAAGTTTCACTCAATTTTACATTTGAAAATGTGTCTTGGTTGAAATGACCCAACGTACTACGGAATTCAAAGAAAATAATTGAAAGCTGCTTTTTGAACACTAGAATGTGAGTATTTATTTAAGATACGTGAAATGACGAAATTTTCTACAATGTTAATTGAGTTTTAGTAGTGTGGACTGGCTGTAATGATAAGAAGTCGAAGTTAAACGCTTTTTTTTATGGTTCTGTTTTCTTTTATAATATTGACGCAGAATGTGTATGCGCAAAGCTACGGCCGACTCAGCGAACTACAGGTAACATATCTGTCATGTCTTCTTGAATAATTTGTGCACAGATGAAGCAAAAGCAAATTCATTCTTTTGCTTGAATTTGATTCGAAGGCAAGTAAGGCTAGTTTCACGCAAAACATAATCATACTCTTTTTCAAGTAGTAACCAGAATTCATTCCGTATATCGTGTCATTTTGAGAATCGTAACTTGAGGGTGTGAGTGTAGCCGAACAGAAGACACAAATATTCACACAATATGCACAGTCTGAGCAAAGAACAAATGAAAAGTTATCATCACTGTTAATCAACACATCGTTTCTATTTGAACGTCATATTTCGCATTTTATTTATCTTGAAAAATCCCAAATATGAAAAAAACTCCACTGAGATAGTTAATGCTGTTTCTCATGCGTTTAGTGATACACATTAGCATTACTTGAACGTAACGGTTCTTCCTGTCATAGGTAAGTAAATCATAAAAATGTAATGTTAGACTTATTCCAGTTAAGAATGATTCAAATGTAGACTTAAAGGTTCACAATGACAGATTTCTGTCATTATGACTTTTATTTTAGAAGGAAATGAATTAGATATGATGGGATATTGTATAGAACAAGATATTATTGATGCTTTTACAGTGTATAAATAAAATCCACGAGCTAAAGTATATCGAACAAAATCTTTTTTTGATGTGATCAGGAGAAAGTTTTCATAAAAGTCTTAATTTCAGATTTCTGAAACATGTCAAAGTGCATTCAATTGTTTAGCATAGGTTTACAAGAAATCCAATTTATGCTAGTTTCCTTACCGGCTTTTCAAGCTGCTGCGACTTTCATAAAATCTACTTCATCTAGAGTGTGAATATGTATCTTCTCGTCACCTATACACATACCCTGAAAGGAATAAATTTTATGAAAATCATAGTAGCTCGAAGAATCATAGAGCAAAAAAGGATAAACTATGTTTCTTGTGGACCCTTACCATTATCTTTCATGAATATGGATGAATTCTAAAAAAATTATTCAATGAAATTCAATAATTATTTGAACGTTATCGTGTTGTGTTTGTTTTGTGTGATATGGATACCAATGAAGTTTTATTCATTGTTTGCAAAGATAAACTAACGAAGTATAAATGAATACATATATTACAACATAAAAGAAAACTTTGATGTTTTATTTCGTCATGAAATAACTATCGTACTTGGTCAGCTTCAAGCAAAATGTTCAATTCCAACATGAACTCAACAATTGTCAATTCTCAATAAAAAAGTATATGGTTCAATATATACTAATGGATGTCGTCATATTCTTGAAACATATTTAAATGATAAAAGACATCTTGTACATGAAAGTTGTGAAGTTACATTATATATCAATAACTAAGTAAACAGTGTCAATTTTTTATATTTTAATGAGGTTGATGCTTGTTGAATTGAAATTTTTACAAAAAATGGTTTGATTTTTCGTCTAGAAAGAATACTAGAGATCGATAATAGTCATGAATGATATTTCATTTTTGAAAATAGAATAGAATTTTTTTCAGATGCCAGTACAGAAAAAAAATGTCGACAGAGATAGCAGGCTGTTCAGAAGTGCCGTGATCAGTTAGAGAGGAATTTCGAAAATATCACTAATTATCACAATGGAAAGAAAGGAATGCATGCAAATGATCACATGATCAACACTACCTTGCATTTACTTCAGAAAGAACAAAGAGAAAATAATTCGACTATTTAATGCATTTCTGTTTTCAACACACTGAATGACAACAATTTTCTTACGTTTATATTCATAGAAGCATATTTACTATATGCATTTATATGTGTTATAGGCTGATTCATTCTCCCTAGATAATTTATCACTATCACTTTTATATTTCTTATCAAAGAGGTAAAAACAATTTTTTGTTTCTTAATCAAAGTCGAATTGCTAGTATTCATCCAAATTAAAAACTTTTTGTTTATCCTAATAATCTTTTGGAAAAAAAAAACAATTCTGATTTTATATTGTTTATCATATGTTTCAAGATGTCAAAAAAAGATAATCGCAAATGGATAAGTCTCATAGCACTTGTTCTACAAACTACCAGTCTTGTACTTCTATTACGTTATTCAAAGACAATAAAAACTGAACAATATTTATCATCAACGGCTATTGTTACTGCTGAAATTATCAAAGGATTGATTTGTATTGTTCTTGTTTGGTTAGAAAGTGGTAGGTAGAAAAATATTTATCGTTTAAAAATAACAGCTAATTTCATTTCAATATAGATCGTTCAATGAATCGATTATTTCGAGTAATAAAACAAGAAATCTATGCTAAACCTTATGATACTTCTAAATTAGCTATACCCAGTGGATTATATGCAATTCAAAATAATCTTTTATTTATTGCATTATCTTATTTAAATGCAGCAACATATCAAGTAACTTATCAATTAAAAATTTTAACCACAGCTTTATGTTCTGTAGTTATACGCAAAAAAATAATAGAAAAACATCAGTGGTTTTCTTTATTTATACTTACTATTGGTGTTGCATTTGTAACAGTAAGATAAAAATATGAGAAAAATTAAAATTAAAAAGTTTACATTTATTTTAATAGTGGCCATCATCAGATGAAATTCATAAACGTTCAACAGCACAAAGTCAAGCAACTTGGTTACAACAACTTATGGGTTTTGGTGCTGTATTAATAGCTTCATTTACATCAGGTTTTGCTGGTGTTTATTATGAAGAAATTCTTAAAACTGAATCAACATCAATTTGGATTAGAAATATTCAATTAGGTAACCAAAAACTCGCATATATAGAGTTTTGGTCATTTCATGTCAGTTGTTCAATGTTTCATTATAAAACATTCAATCAGCTCATATGATCAACAGTTTAGCCAAGAGTTTGAAATATTTTATTAGAAAATCAGTGCAAAACTCTGAAGAACATAATCTTGATAATGATTTATGTAATATTCTAAAGACACACTTCATCATCAACATACATTTTTACTTGTTACCATGTACAGGAAATAAATCCTCAACCTATAGAGATTTATTCTTAACCAAAATCTAAAATCAAATGCATTCCTACCCTGTTCCAAACTAGGATAAACATTGACCAGAGACAGATGCATAGAAGATAACTTTTTTTTCTGACCATGTATCTTGACTGAGAAAAATTTTCTTACCCTTACCCTCCTACCTTACTGTGCATAGCTCTAGTCGGAGATCAAAGTTTAATATGATAGATATTATTGATATAGGATCACAGAACATACATCCATAAGAGCTCGTTGCAATGTATTAACTATTTTCTTATTGCGTTTCTGAAAGATTTCGTAAAATGACGGCCAAGAAATATGTCACAACATAGACAGAGCAAAACCACCTTCTTATCATTAGCAGCAGCACTTGCACCGTTTTTCACATTCTACTAACAGATTTTTATACTATTGTGATCAACTTGCCATATTGTACGAGTTGGAAAATGAACAACTTTTATCATTTATTTCGTTTATTTGAAAGCTCTTTTTGGAACACTCTTTGGTTTGACCATTATGTTTTGCTTGGATTATGAAGCTGTGATGGATAAAGGTTTCTTTCAAGGATATTCAACAATTGTATGGATAATTATACTTATTCAAGTAAATAAAATTAATAAACATTTAACTCTGAAATATGTTTATTGTTCTAGGCAATTGGCGGTTTGATAATTGCTATAGTGATCAAATACAGTGACAATATTATTAAATGCTTTGCAACTTCTCTTTCAATTCTTTTTTCTTCTGTTATTTCTTACTTTCTTTTACATGATTTTATACCATCGTTGTAAGAAAATTGATTTAGATAGACAATGAGAAAAAAGTATATTTTTTGTATTTAGATTTTTTTACATGGGAACCACATTCGTTTTAATAGCAACCTTTATGTACGGGTGGAAAAAAAGATAATGACATTGTCTGTAAATGAATAAACTTGTATTTGAAATCTTGATGAAATTAACAAAGATTGTCTTTAATAAATTGAATATGTACGTGTATTTATATGAATTAAGATTCAATCGACCATAGAAAACACTGACATCGGCATCCTTTATGATATTATTCCTACTTTAATCCTTCTATGATTTAAGAGTTCGGTTTAAGAAGACTGGTCGAATCGACACGCTACTTATTTATAGAATTTCATTTATTACATTCATTGGTACTTTTATAAGAAACTTGTTTAAAATGAAACTTCAACAAATACAGCCGATGCATCTATTCATAAATCAGTTGTGGTGCCATGTTCGGTGGTAACATAGCTGCTAAACTTTGACACGATTTTGCTCTCATCCAATCAAGTGTCATATCAGCTGTTTCCAGAGTAAATCTTCCATAGTCCAGAATACGTTGATTAATATGATGATATGCATAACATACTGTCACTTTACCAGTATAATCAACATTTGTTGCCACCAATAGATAGGTTGCTATACCATGTTTGCCACCGACTTTGAATTCCAATTGTTTGAATTCTGTTGCACTGGCACCACTAAATTCAATATTGAAGCACAATGTTCTTTGAAACATATCCCATCCATCAGCACCACTTAAGTTCAGGATTTTTCCTAGACCGTTTAAATATTGTTTGCCATCGATTGTGCTATCCAACACTTTTAAACTATTGAAACTAGTATGATCGTTGGACAAAGATTTTTGAGACCAGTGTCGTTCACATGCGTCGACATACGCACGTTTAACACGAATTTCATTTACCATCTGAAAATTAGCAAATCAATGATAATGACAAAGAGAATGGGTACGAAAAGTGTACAGAAATTTTTGCACACATCACTAGTTGTAAACAGGTGAAGAGAAACAAATCAAATTGTTTATTATTCCTTTATTCTTACTTAAGATGAAGAGGGAAAAAACCATGGATGAGCTCAATGCAAATGACATCATGCTGCTGCCGTTCATACTTAGTGTAAACCACTGAATTGAATTCTGATAGCCATTTCAACGCGATATCGAGTCTTCTCTACTACAACAAGAGTAAACGTGCAAGGTACTTCTCCGAAGTTTAGCGGATACGAAAATTGTGTAGGATTTTTCAAACATTTAATCTCATTTGATAAATGTTCTAGAAACCGTTCACCGTAACCACATGTTTTACTGTACTCCAATATTTCAGGTATCTTAGTTAAAAATCCGCTTTCCGTTCTGTTCACTGAATGATATCGCCACCCACTATTCCATGAATTCCATTTACTTTGTCTTATAATATCGGTAGCCTCTCCATCTCGTAAAACTTTGGTATTGTCACGTGAAAATGTTACAGCTTTGGCTGTATGAATTCTTGGACCATTCAAGCGCTGTGGCATTATGTACCCTCTTTGCTCGTTGGATAAACGTAAATCATCACAAGCACGTTGCTTCAACCACGAGCACGCCATGCCTTCTTCGATCATCACATTGTCATGATCAACTAATCTGGTGGTAGTTGGCGATAGTTTATGAAGAGAGAGAGCAACCTGTTTTTGTCGAATATCAGAATGTTGTTTTACCACAACGAGCAAGAAGCAGAAGTCTCCCATTTCATCCACATATTCGAGACTACCGACAAATTCATTATGCAAACTATGAATCGATTGTTGCAAGTCGTGAATAAGCTGTTCGCCGACTTTTCGCTGGTCAATGTTCCATATACTACACTGGCCGATTATATAACGATCAATATCATTCGCATTGTCGAGAATCTTCATACTATTTACTGCTGTGTATTTCCAAGATTCCATCTTCCTGGATGTTGATCTTTGGTCGCAGCAGTTCCAAGTCATCGTACACAATATTCTTGTTTCTAATCTAGAATATCAGATACAGAATTTGGCACAACCTGCATGTACTTGTAGATTCTCTCTCTATCTTTGTTACCTACTCATACACTAGGCAGATATGTTTTTCATTGTCGTTTTTCATGGATCTTCTCAAAAAATTATATTGAAGTTATATTGAAATGTAATAAGATCCACCTTGTATTCGCAGTATATTTATCAAGCTTTTAAATTCTTCACATTCTCTTCAAAACCTAAAGATTCGTATACAAATAGACGACTTGGATACTGCTCCTTCGAATAAAGAAAACCAAATAAATCGTATTGCCTATAAAGACGGCTGAATTAATATTTGCCTTAAATAACTATCATCAAAAAGTAAAAGATTAAGTTTCATTGACACTACTACTTAATTAATCGTGAGATAATTTCTAGTACCATCAGACTTTTGCGATAGTTATAAAACGCAATCAATATGTTCTTTAAGAATCATTCAAGCTGATAAATCTGAATTCGCATGTTCTAGAGACAGAAAAAAAAAAGGTTCCAAGAAATCAGAAAATTTTTTTTTCGGATTTTTCGACTTCATTGGGACTTTTCAACTATTTTCGATCATACATCTGCTTGGATTCAAAAATTGGGACAACTAAAAAGTCTAATAAAAGCATAAATCATATCCAAAAAATGTCACAAGTATGTTCTATTCAGTATTAAACATTATCTACTAGTTTCCAACTTCAATACTTACGATTAACCGTTATTCACCTAAAATTTGAGTTTTATTTTACTTCTATTGAATTAGATAGGAAGAAAGCTCGATATTTGTATCATTACTTTTATACCGCATAGTTGTTTTTATAGAGAAAGTCTGAGAAGCACTTGTTAGTTTCAAGTTTTTCTCTACTTGAATAAAAAACAGTGTGAGTCACAACATAACCAACAAACGGAAGAAAAATGTAAATGCGAAATTTCAAAACGATTGATTCAATGGCAGTTAGTTTTTCTTGGGAAGCAAACAAAATAGATTTTGCTGGTTGAACAGTTTTTTCAAAAAAAAAAAGTTACCTAGTCAATGTGATTTCTAAACGAACTTGGACAGGTAACTGCATACGTAATGTTCGTAATATGCGTGGTTTTTCAACAAGTGTTCGAACACTGAAATCAAGGAAATAGACTAGGACTACACATCTTCACTGTATGACTAGAAGTAATGTACAGAAAAAACTTTGAATTCGTCTTGTTTTTCGCTTCAATGCTTATTGAAGAAGTATCATAAACATGTATGCAAATGAATATTTAATATATAAAGATCTGAGTGTGTTTGCCTAGCTCTCATATTCTTCCAATAATAGTCATTTGCAAGTCTATTAACTATAGCTGATTGGGCACCAAACAAGTGTGATATCACTACCTTACAGCATAAAATTATTCCGTTAGTGTGATTTAAAGGGCCTCCTCGTTATAGACCAAGATTTTTCAAATTTTTCGTTTTTTCTACTCTGCATATGCTTCGAAGTGTTTTCCATCTATTGATGACGTTTTGAGAACTCAAATATGTGTATAAAGTAAAAAAAAAAGATCTCAAAGATAACTCCATTGTCGTAATGGTATAACAGCGAATTTTCTTTCTATTATGGTTTTGTCAAAACCTAGTTTTTCAGCAAAACTCTACAGAATTCCACACCTTTCTCGAGCATAGTATATCCAATTAAGCTATAACTTTTTCTACAAGTACCAGATAGTGTTTTGAGTGTATATTTTTTTTTATTTTGAAAGGTCTTACGAGAGAAGCACTATTGAAAAACAATCATTCATTTTCTTAGGTGTTGTTCGTATGTGGGTTGGCTTATTAGAAAGAAACCAAAAAAATTAGGCATCCTAAAATGTTTTTAGTATTTGTCAAGGAATTTTCAGCTCTGTCTCATTTACAACGACTGAGAGAGCGAGAAGATTAGGGGTTGGAAAGGTAGATATTGACTCTCCAATATCTATCTTAGAGATCTATTTATTCTCAAAGTTTCATAGTTTTCTGATGAGCCATTCTCAAAATGTACCAGAAAGGAAAAGGGAGCGTAAGTGAACACTCACACCGCAACTGACCACGTTATCTATTTTACTAATCAAATATTGTATTTGTCTTTTTCAATAATGATTTGAGTTTGGGTGAAGTGTGGGGTGTTGATTTTTCAGCACATACTATCATTGATAGTAGTTTTAAATCATATGTTTTATGCTTTGTTCCATTATGGTTTTCGTATAGTTACTGAGAGTGCTGCAATAATATTAATGCATTTCAAGATATTATCACTCCTTGTTTCAAGCGATATTTTGTTCAAGATGATTATGAAGGAATAAATGATGATGTGAATATGAATGGCGGAACAATAAGTGACGAATATGAGTATTCACCGGATCTATTGTCGACAACTATAAGTGCTTCAAAATCTATTGATTCAGCACTTGAAGATCTTATTAAAGAATCATGTAATCAATAATAGGAAAACAATGAAGTGTTTAGGATTTCATGCTTTGCTCATGCGATCCAACTGGTGGTGGAAGATGGTTTGAAAGAAGCTAAATCAATTTTAGGTGCGCTAGAAACAAATTTTTGCACTTGCAAGAAAATGAAATTCCCAATTTATTACTACAAAACGAATTTTTACTATACTACCTGTTGAATTAAATGAGTTATTGACTCAATTAAAGTACAAACGTTTGTGTTTGAATACACGTGACTTAACTATGTTACACGAGTTGTTGCTTTACTATCACTATTCGCTGAAGCAACAACGGTTACACAACGATAAAAATTCTCCATCCAGAGTGTGTGGGTGTAGAATGAAAGAATACTCACACTCACCCACCCATACCGACATCCACATCCACACCCACTCACACCCAACTTGCATATTACATTGATAAAGTTAAAAAAGTGTACAATATTTGAAGAATTCTTGAAAACTCATCAAATGGAGGTTCCATGTCTTTCAGTGCTTGTTCGTTCATTTAATATTCGAGCAATAATCTCCGTTCCCAGTGAAAGCTTATTTGGTGTTGCTGCTTATGTAAATTGAAAACAACGCTCGTCTATATCTTCAAATGCCCTTCGATATTCAATGATACTTCGTGATTCAGATAGGGTGCAGGTGTGGGTGTGGGTGGATGGCGGTGTGGTTGTGGGTGTCGGTAGGAGTGAGGATGTGGCGGTGGCTGTGGTTGTAGGTAAGCATGGGTGTGGAGTGTGGGTGTCGGATCTGCATAACCTCTAATCTAGCTTACACTCACATCCACGCACCCTCTCACGATCTATTCTATTTTGAAATGTTGTCCATTTTTTGCTTTGAATCTTGTTTCTAGTTTCGTCATGAAATACATGAGTAAAAATGAATATCAACGAAACGTTTAGTTACAAATAAAAAGAAGATCAGATTTCACCGAGAAAACTAGTCCAGAATGTGTATTTCAAGTGGTGGTTTTCTTCTTGTATAGTTTGTATATGTTATAAACTGCAAAAGGTAATTCTGAGTGTTTCAATATCAAGACAAAATTAAAAAAAAACCTTTGTAATGTCATGCCGATTGTGTTTCAGTGTCCTAAATTGCTCTTGTTGTTTGATCTGCTATTGTTCTTATAATGTCTATCTCAATGTTCGTCGTTAAGATTAGCTCCACTAATGGAATGTATATTGAACTGATACATAGACGATGACGAAACATATTATGTAATAATTTAATGAATTAAAATCCTTGTTTTCACTTAGTGTCAAACTTACTCTATTGAACATTAACACAATGGTGAAAAATTGTCTAAATTAGAACATAACATACTAGAGATCTACATATAATCATAAAAAGTACAAATAAAATATATAACCAGAGCTGTAATTATATATATAGTTTATAATATTATCACTTGAATGATATTTATTTAGTATTCCATTGAATTGAAGTAAGTTCGACACAATATATAGGATTCGATGGAAATCACAATTTTAGATATCATACGAACTCTTCATCAGCAAAATACTGATAAGTAATTATCGATTAAAAAAAAGATATAAAAAGTTCTTTGAATTTTCTAAAATAATCAAGGTTTAAGCTTAAAAAAGAACGAAGATATTCATCCAATAAACCGTTATCAATATTTCATGAAAACATTCTTGCTCTTCTACTATCAAGCAACGACAGTTTGGTATGAAGTGCTCATATAATTCTAACTTCTGGTTATATTTATAAGTCAATGAATAATACTTACTGTCTTTATTGCGCTACTAAACGAAGTTTGCAATTTATTTGAACTTTATTGTGATCTATTTCTGTACGACATATGCCATGCACTCGTTACTTAACTTGAGAGTGACATGGAGCATGTTCACAATTTTTATTGAACATTTATTCATATGATATTTACATATGATGTTCTTCATAAATGGATTTATCGTTATTGTCAATATCAATATTCAAAAAATATGAAACCTTGAAGCAGAATTTTTTTTTGTTCAGCATATCACATGATTTTAATCGATAATTAAGCAACAATAAGAAGGGTGTGGGTGTGGGTGGACGTGGGTATAGGTGGGTGAGTGTGGGTATTCTTTCATTCTACACCCACACCGTCACCCACACACCCACACCCACACCCACCCACACCCACACCCACATCCACACCCACACCCTTCATTCACTTTACTAAATTTCAACCAGACCTAAAAAGAAATTTTTTTCTTCAATGAAAACTCGACGACACAATGCAGTTGGTGAACTAGTGAGCAGCACTTCATCAGACTGAAGTATATTTAAGGGTATATTCAAGTAACATGTGTGAGACTATATTACTCTGTGCGGATAATGAATGATTAACTCATAAAAACAGTAGGCGACATCGCCGTCAAAAAAAAGAATAAATTTGGTTTCTATGGAATATATAAACATTCGATTGATGTGCATTACTCTGAGAATTGTTTTTATTCTCATACATGATCAGTTCCGGCGGTGGTGAGTTATTCAATACTCTTCAAGTATGGTAGCTACTGTTCAAATGTTGAATAATGTTGACTACGGTGTTCAAGTTTCACATCGATAGTTAAAATATGTTCTATGATTCAAAAGATGAATGTGTGTGAGTTCTATAATTAAACTCAATGGAGTGTGTGTTTAACACTTTTTTTTTCTTTCAACTCATTCCTCTTTCATGAAAATAGAAGTTGAGTAAGAAAACATAAAAATCACCATCTTTTTTTCTGCCTAGTATCCAACTAATAATATAAGGCTTCATTCGTCTTTTCTTTTGATTGTGCAACTTCAGAAGCGACGAGAAAATGCATAACTACGTCTTTACATCCAACACGTGGTCTATTTGCAATTTGTTCCACTAGAAAAATATCTTTGTACGCTTTTGCTTTGATTTACCTTCAGATAATAAACCGTCACTTTATTATTCGTGTATTAAGAACCTAAATATACAATCACTAGCGATATTATCGACCGTATTAATAACAATTAAAATCTAAATGAATATATTTTGAACGAAAATATTGTATCAAGCATGTTTTTCAATTTATATCGAACTTATTTCTTCGATTACTTAAAAATAGCATTTTTAAAGCATTACTGTACAATCGTTTTATAGCACTATTTTCACATTTTGTGGACATTGAAAAGTTGTGTTGTATGGAGTAGGTAATGGTCCAATTGGATTCTATTGTGTGTATATGAAATACGATATAATCATGTAAAGATAATGTTGACAACTAAGTGTCAACATGATTTGAAATTGCTTTGCGTTAGAATCCAGTCGAATCTTTGTATTATTTCTCAATTGGTATCTAAATTAGAGAATCATGAGAACGTTATGAAATGCATAAATACAGATTGCAGCTTAAAACATAAGAGTATCTAATCTGACGGCTATCGGCTCTATTTCTAATACTATCCCAAGATTTTCTTTGGATACTTTGCAATTGTACAATTCAAATGCGTATCATTAAAGAGTTTTGGTTTTTTCCCGAAGGACCACCCTTCTTACACTAACTCTACCTAATACGAAAAAAATCAATCTCAACATTTTATAGAATAAACTAAAGCTTCAAATTCGAAAACTACGGAAACGTTTGCTCAAATTTTACAATAATATGATTACTTTTGAAAATTAGCTTTTCGTATAGAACAAAGACTTATGCCTATGAAAATGCCATGCTGATACATAACTGTCAAGTACTATAACTGCTTAATTAAATACCTGTATAGGACTGCTCGATTGAGATAATATAGCGACCATATTACGACAGCTGTTTTTGAATCTGTTACATAATGTAACAGTAATCGTGTTTTTTTCAGTACGTGCTTACAATATATCTTAGCTAAACGAATATTTCTTAACGAATAAATCCATAATTGGCGCGACAATCATATAATTACACAGAGAGAATGTCAATAGCCCATATGCCTCTTTATGATTCAATGTAACTTTAGTACTAGACTGTAATACACGTCTCGAAATCATTGGGTTTGTTTGTTTTTGTGATCAGATCAAAACTGTCTTTTCAAAAAATGTGAATCTTCGAAAATTTTAACTACACTCTTTTGCAGTCGAAGAATTTGAACCTCTATGCATATATATAAATACCGTTCAAGTAATTTTTCAGGTTAGGTCTGATAGATATTATGCATTAATTGAACACTTGAACTCATGACCTGGAAGATGAAAGATACATAAAACGAATTATTTATTCTATCAATTATGTTTTGTATTTTTTAGAGATAAGACAAGCGGGTGTGGATGTGAGTGTTTGTTTTCTTTCCACTCACCCTCAGCCACAGCCACACCTCACCCAGAACCTGACAACAATAATATCCACTACTATCAATGTAAGAATATCATCGAATATGCATTAGACTCTGATCGATCAGTCCGTTACTAGTTTTGAAGCCTAAATTTCCATTGAATCATGCCAGTTGGCCGAGTCTTACAAGACCCGATTCATCAACTTGAATATCACAATATTTCCATGAAGTACATTCTAAAAGAATTGAGTTATTGATGAACTCGAAAGCCTTCAAACTTATGTACTAAAAGCTTTCAAAAGTTTTTAGCGAAAATTTTTTTCAGAGTTCCATAATATGAATAATAACGTTTTACAACATGAGCGATGCTGTCGATGTCTTCGTAGAATATTATAAGGCATTCTAATATGTTCATAGAATAATTCTAAGTTTTACTTTCAAGAATATGACTTCCACTTTTTTAATCTGAGATAATCAATAATCCAGTTAAGTATCAGATATAGTATGGAACTACGTGTACAATAATCATCACCACATCACAAATCATTTTAAGGTTTCGCCTATTTTAATTAAATTATTTGATAGCTTCGTAATTTCTTTACAAAATCTTGTGCTTACTCTGAAAAACGTGGCTCAGTGAATCTTTCTTATTTCTAAATTGTGGTACTATTTTTAATTCTATTTAATTGGTATGTGAGTGTTCGTTTAACTCACTCGTTCACATCTACGAGGTGCATACTAAGCAAAAGAGTCTGACTTCAAATCTTTTGTGCAAAATCTTGATAACAGCAATCCGCAGGAGATCAGATACGAAACCGTTGTTTTTTTTCCTTATGATAAACAAAAAAGAAAGTTCTTTCTGTGTATAAGCTGAAAAGAACAATTTTAGATTCGTAGGAAAATTGTATTTCATATAATGTATGCATCTGCTCATCCAATACACCTTCCATATATGTTACGAGTTATGTCTTGAAGTCTAAAGCATTTGGTCTTTATTCTGATAAATAAATATTTATATTTATATATACTACCAGACAAGTCATAATGTTTGCAGTACACGGCATTTTGCAAACATTCATGTCAACACCAATAAATCATAAAGTTTTGATTTGTTTTCTGTTACATGTGTCGTGGAGTTCTTGCTGCTTTTACATTGAAATGATCATTAGATTGTGCTAATTAATAGATTTTTGTGGAACTCACGTATATTTTCGGAGAAAATAGTGAGTGTAAGTTTTCAGTTCGAGGTTTCGCGGCTTCCCCTACCTCCCCTTATAGACAGGCCCCCATTACAGACCTTAGCGACCAGGTTTAAAATAATGGATATACATATACATATATATATATAACAGCTTCATTCGGCATATAATTCAATGCTTCTTGTAATAAAAATGTAAAATAAAAGAAAAAAACCAGTGTTAAAAATGAAAAATGCTGAGCAAATAGCAACAAAGAAGGCGAAAAATAAGGGTGCCTGTCAGAAAATTAACAACTTCATGATTTTAAGGTGGGGTGGGTGTGGGGTGGGGGTGGGGGTGGGGGTGTAACTGTGGCTGTGTGCGTGGGTGTGGGTGAGTATTCTTTCATTCTACACCCACACCGTCACCCACACCCTTACACCCATACACCCATACACCCACACCTATACCCACACCAACACCCCACACCCACACCTACACCCACATCCACCATCTGTAGCGATAGCGTGATGGCTATTTCTCACAACTTTGTCATCCATAGTTTTCGACAGGTCCACATCCTCTGCTTTGTTGATTTTGAAAAAAGACCTACCTTTAGGTGGTTTGTTGTGCGCATCGTATGAAACCGTACTTGAAAATAACGGAAGAAATATTGAAGCGTCATGTCGAGTGACTGACTCACTAAAAAAACATTTTTTTTGCTTCATGTAGTCTTTGCATATAAATACCTGATATTCTTTTGCCATTTTTGATTGAATATTCACTGAATCAAGCGAAAAAAACACATAGCGAAGCTTTTGAGATTTCTCTATTATTTTACTCGAGTTGATTGCAGAAGAACACGAAAAACGAAACCAAGCAGAAAGAATTACTTCTTGCAGTAAGTCTCACGAACATACAATGAAAATTGGTTTGTATATGAAGCTTCATGAGTAGTCATGGATTATTTGAATTTCAATAAAAAGAAAAATTGCTAATTTCGATAGCATTCCAAAAAGAATTGAGTTGATTTCGAATCGTTTTCGATTGTAGAGCTAAAATATATAGAATCGGAAACAAATTCATCGAAACAATATTTTACTTCTTTCTTTAGCATAACAATAAACAGGTAAATCAATCATGTATATCATATACATATAGACAAATATTTTTTAAAAAACGAAAAATAAATTCTCTCGATCTCTTTAACATAAGATACTTTCAATTCAATCGCGCATCAGAGTAAGTTATAATGATTCTTTCACCAGGAAGTAAGTAATTTCAAATCGGAATTAGAATCTTTATCAGCAATTCAGATTCCGATCCAAAAAAACTCCTATTATCAATTTCTATAGGATTTAAATACAGATGAAGCCATCCGGTTTATTTACGATTCTGAAAATAGCCAGTTCTGCTTATCCTTATTCATGGCATATATATCTTTTTGTTTGTTTCTTTCTAGAATGTTAAAACCGATTTTCGTGTTACTGGCGTTTATGAGAACTATTTGTTGTGATGATCTACCCGGTCTAGAATATTTATCCACAGGCTTTGACGCCTTAAAGATGATTAATACAATTGAAGATACAACGCGTTCAAATCCAGAACGATTAAAATATAAAATCTTTAATTTTATCAAACCGAGTGGGAAAATGTTTACTCTAGATATTAATGAGCGAAAACAGAAGTTTTCAGTACCAGATTTAATACAAGTAGCTGAATTAGATATGAGAGTTAAAAAAAATATAGAGCAAATTACCTATACATACGAAGAGTTCTATACAAGGTAAACGATAGCTTGTAATACATTCAGTCTTATACTTTCTGATTTCATAACCCTTAACATTAGTCTCTATTCTCCTTTATTTTTACAGCTATTTTCGTTCATTCTCAATTGATCTTGATTTAACAATTCCTATTCCTATTCCAAGCCCTGAACCTGGTATGCCTTTGCTTCCACTGATAACACCATCATTCGGTTACCATAACACATTGAAAACTGCTTATGACTTCATAACGAAAACGTCGGCAGCAGTAGGCATAGCTACAGATTGGTGGGGAATGTATACAATACATTTGGGACCAACATTTTTGCTGACGTAAGTCATATGATACTATATTATTTTAGTTTTTCAACACAGTTGATCACTGAGAAATAGGGAAGTTAGAAACTTTATCTTTGAAATTTGCGTAGAATTTTTATTTTTAAAAACTGCACCGTGGATGTTTGAAGGTACTTTGACATGCATGCGATAAGTCAACTTTTATCAATTTTCCTTATTATCCACATTTCTTAGGTTTGACGATGCATTTAACAAAACGTTAGTTAAACTTGTTTCTAATCCAACAACTGAAAACGATCAATCATACTACAACCAACTCGTTGCTACATTCGGTACACACTATATTTCGTCAGTTATCGTTGGAGCATCAGTTGATATTTACACATATATATCACAAAACTATCATAGTCAGTACGATTCTAGTTCATTATCACAAGCAATTTCACTAGGTGTTGGAGTTTCAATTTTTGATGCTTTTTCATTCAAGAGGAAGAAAGGTAATGGACAAACAAGTGGAAGCATAACAGAAATTAATGTTAATCTTGGGCTTTTTGATGATATTGCTGGTCTGCATGGTACATTCAGTTGGGGTTCGAGTGATACTCGATTAAGTAAAGATTTCAAAAAAAATTCAGCCTTTGAATGGAAATTTTTACCGTCTGTGAATATCACCTCTGACATTGATGAAAACATAATGAAAGTATGGTTAGAGCGTGCATCAAAAAAACCTACTGTAATTAATCGTACGTTATCATCCATTGTGAATCTATTAAGTGATTATCCATCTCCGATTCGTGGTCATTTACAGTCAACAATTGACTTTTATCTAAAGCATGCTCATCTGCCAAAACTTGAAGAGCTGAAACAGAAAACAAAAACAACTCGCTCGAAACGTGCATCGGCTGCTACTAGTAAAAGTATACCAGGTTTGGATGTTGTTGGCTGTGGTTTTGATATATTCAAAATGGAAAGTAGAAACTGTTTGCTAGATCTAAGTGACCAAGAGAATACTAGCTTATGGTTAGATGTCTATAATCAGAAACAGAAATATATCGTTCCAAATGGCTTCTTTGTATCGACTAACAAGGAACTATTGACAACATTTTGCACTACATTCTATTCAAATTTATCACAATTTTTTCGAAACACCTACTATAGGAATGATGATGATTCAGATGGTTTTCTGGGATTTGGTGCATCACATAGCCATCAGGAATTGATAGAGAAATATCGTCAGATCTATCAATACAAATATCATTTCGCATTGTCACATCAGCAGGTGATTTGGTACACATTAGCGTTCAATAGTTTTCCACTACCAAAACTCAATGCAGCAACTCGTTTATCGCTTGATAAACTTCCAATAGTCTTCAATTTTTCATTTCTCGAAAGTTGGAAGAATTTCTTTAAAGCCTACGGCACGCATTACGTTGTTCGTTCTGATATGGGAGGCTTGATGTCGTTGGAAAATTATCACGAATCGTGTTTTATTGAGAAATACACTGAAACATGGTTCAGAACACAAATGTCACTTAGTTTTTGGTTTTTCTTTTCTTATAGTTCACAAACTGAAACATATAATTTGAAAGTTGACACGACTTTTAGAAACTACAGCGTATCCACTTTTAAACTTGTCGGTGGTGACACTGGTCTTATTGATAATTTTGACCAGCAGACATGGCTATTGACTGTGAAAGACCGACCGAACCCTGTAACATATCAGTTAGTGCCGATCTACGATTTACTCCCTGACGGTCCACAACGCACTGCACTTCGAAACGCCAGCCTTTATTTTCGTTCAGCTGCTGATAGGGAAGCCAATCTCTACATCCAGCGCTTACAGAATACGCCAATCAAACCATCATTACCACAATTGGATTGCTCACCAATGTCACAACGAAAAAAACGAAATATTGCCACCACAACAGAATCACTATTTGATTTAACAAAAGCCATGGAAGAACTGTGTCCAGTTGTTGGTTTCTACGGGAATTATTGTCTGGGTCGATCGAAAAATGTAACTGATCGACAGTTGTTATCAAAGGCTGCATCATCAATTTCTGATTTACCGCGCGGTGTTGGTATCGCGATTGATATTTCTACTGGAAAATTGTATCTACCAGCATTTGAAACATCAAAAACCAATAGCTCTATTTGGACAGATCCTATTTCCAGACAAAGTTTACGGGTACCACCTGAAATTCAACTGACAACTGCAAGTGAAATGAAAAATGATGAAGTTACTATTCGTATCTTCCGTACAGAAAATGAAATGACTGATGTATGGTTACGTAATGCTGAAGCTGGTTATTGGACAGGAGGCCAATTCGCCTATTCAAGAAATATTTCTGATTTATACAATGCATATTTTGCCGAAAATCAAGGAACAGCAGTCGCACAACAATTGCTCCCATTATATACATTAACAATGAAAAAAGGAATGATGAAGCTGAATCAGTATGCGCAAGCAGCTATCAATCACTTAACGCCAGCCTATAACGAAGACCTATATCGTCGTTTTATTGACGCATGGGGTACTCATATCACCATATCAACACAGCTAGGTTCATTGAAAGAATTGCAAATTATATTTCGAAATTGTATGATTGCTTCTGAAGCTGAATTATCGTATATGAATAGTAAACAGCAATCATTTCTTGAAGAAAATTTGAAAGAAGAACTCTTGAACGAGAAACCTTGTCTCGATTATTATTATTACAAAAGGCGTAAAGTTGTCGTCAATCGTCGTCTTGGCGGAAATTTAGCGCTAATAAATGACACAACTGAATGGAAAAAGTCTGTTATACTGGATCCAGCTTTATTATCTGTCATTCAATATACACCTTGGTACGAATTTGTGTCAAACTCACAAATTAAAGCAAATTTGAAATTGGCTATTCAACGGCGAATATCTGCTGCGAATGCAAAGAGCCAAGCACTGGCAATGCAAGTTCAGAATACTAGAGCACGCATGAATCTTACCACACAACTACTTATTTTAAAAAAAGAGTGGGAACCGAGTGCTACAGAGTTCATATTAAACGGAACTGAAATATGTCCAACAGGTTTAAGCAATGCAGTTTTAGCACAGAAATGTGGAGTTGGAACGATGATTAAAGCTTGTGCCAGAAACCCCACCGACGATGGCTATACTCTGACAAATCAGGTACCTGCTTGCTACGAACGAAATACAACAACTGGTGCATTTCGTTTAGCAGCACGTCGCCAGTATGCTGTGTCGACTAACAGAACACGAACAAAATATGAAAGTAAGCATTTTTGTAACTTTTTTCTCGGCTTATAACAAGTGTACCGTTAAAACACAATTGTGATGTTTCAGTTTTTCATAATCTCTAGAAGCATTGTAATTCAGCATGCATGTTTTTTATTCTTTAGACATAGATATCGCAGGTGAATGGAAACACAGTGGTTGTTCTTCAATTTATGCTGGTCAGTGTTATGATAGTTCAAACCCGTCGAACGTCAATGTGGTATTCATGTGTTCTGGTTGTGATGTTCAATTCAAAGAAAATGGATGGATATGTACATGTCCGATTTATCCATCTGACGAAGCTTGGGAACCCTACTGCTAAATTATTACACTTTTAAGACTAACCAACACTCAAGCATTTAATTATGAGTACGTGCATCTAATGCGAGCACAGTATATCAATCAGTTTGAAATATTGTGGAACTTAGATATATTTTTAAAGAAAACCATGGTTGTAAGTTTTAAGCCGAATGTTGGTATTCCTTTACCTCTCTATAAACAGTACATTGCAAATGAGACCAATGGTAGAACGTCAATCACTGCATTTTCATACCAACTAGCGATAATAGCCACCTTATTTCTTTCCTTAATTCGTTAGCAATGAAAAAAACGCTGAACGGCGTTAATAGCAAGGCTTAGACTATTCTATAACATTCTAGGAGATTGAATAAACTTCTTTTGAAAGTTCAATGACCATAGTACGTTTGTAAATGCTTCAAATAGCGCAATTTATAATATAAGCACAGAGAAAAAGATTGTACAATAGAGGATGTGAATTTCAGTGGGATGTGGGTTTCACTTCAAAACGCAGACACTCACACTGTAAAAAAGTAGGTGCTTTGCCGAACCTATGCCCAGAATAAGAACTATTTTGGTTCGGTACAAAATTACTGAGCCTTTTTTTGTTCGGTACGAAAATTACCGAGCTTTTTTAAGTTCGGCAATTCCGTACGGAACCGAAAAGGTTTTTATCTTGAACACAGGTTCGGTAAAATACCTATTTTTTTTACAGTGCACGTTCACACCCCAAACCCGCACCTACACCCACACCCACACTCACACCCACACCTCGCATCCCACATCTCGCACCCCACACCTACACCCACACCTCACACCCACACCCCACAACCACACCCCACACCCACACCCCACACCCACACCCACACTCATACCTCACGCCCTATGATGAGGTCTGTTTCAGACGTAATTCACATCTACAACAGGCTTTTTTGCGAGTCAAATCGATAGTTGGAGAAATAATGTTGAATTAAGCAAAATAATGTAAAAAGCAAAGAATAATAAAGTAAACAAAAAATAGTGCGCCAGTGTAAGGAAAGAATAAAATCTCTGTTCGAAGTCAACATTTAGGCAAACATAGACCGTTTCTCTGGTAGTCGATTATTATTTGACAAAAAAAGCAAGGTATGTTACACACATTTCATTTTACTTATTTTCTACCTGTCTAATAAAGCTAAAAAGCATTGCGTGAGTTCCATATTTAACTTCAAACGGGTATGCATTTACAAGTCGTTTTAGATTAGAGTATAGTCGTAGCTGTGGGTTACCCGAGCCTCTCACCACACCCTATCGACGTCCCATACACGTACCCATGCAGTCAAATCGACACCGAAAATCTACCTTACAAACTATAAGAAACGAATCTGCTGCTCATTGTTGTCATTAACTGAAATAATATTTGCTTTGAATGCATTTTGATCCTATATGCTAAGGCTTATAGCGAAGAGAGAAGCGGAAGCTAAAAAATCTGAGTGTAAAACTTAAATTCACTATTTCCTTCTGAAAAATATATGTTAGTTCTTGAAAAGTATACCTAGCTAATGTATATCTTAAAGAAAATGTTAAAGAAAATATACCGTTTAGAGATGCTCATGCTTTGCTTCGTAAATATCGAACCTTTAACAACGACATTATTATTATGCTTAATCCAGCACTCATGCATATCGCTCACGGCGATTTCCGATCAAGTTTTGATGTTCAGAGAAGCCATTTGGGACGCATCATGATCTCTAGTGGAATTTAGTCTTAGATATCGTGAATGAGACCATTCATGGTAAATAGAAACATGACATAGCAATGCTTTGTCAACGAACGGATCTCGGGTGAGCGGCAATAGAGAAAATAAGGAAAAACTGATCTATCAGTGACTGTTGCACAACATTTCAAAATTTATCGATTGCATTTGCTCGATAATAATCGAATCAAATCTAAAATATAGAATTAAATTGATTCTGACTTTCTTCGTCTTGTCTATTCAACAAAAAAGAATGTAAGGAAGTCTCGTTGAGGCTGTTCTTTCTTTGCAAACATTGAAACATAGACTAGCGCCCGTGAAATATAATATGAGGAAACCGATTCGAAGTGATTCTGAGGAAGTAGTCTCCAACTTCCCACTTCAATAAATACGCTCGTTTTTCTCGGTAGCTATTTTCTTTGAGAAGGCAAAGTAAACATGATCTGCCTTCTCTTAATTCTTTCACAAACAAAAATGTGTTTGTTTGCATGAAATGAGTCATCAATAGAGACCAAACATAAGCCAATAGATGCGCATTTTTTAGCTTCCTTTTTTTCGCGGAGAAGTCGCCTTGCTTGGAAATAGCGCACTTGGGCAGTCCATTTCACTTGCGAAAAAAACTTCCGTGAAGCAACTGAATAAAACCATTCTTTATTAGTCGTCACCATTTAGATTTTTGGAGGGTGCATGTTAGCGTAGGGTTTGGGTGTGAATGTGACTGTGATTTGTGATGTGTATGGGTCGGATGGGTGAGGGTGTGTGGATAGGGTGAGTGTTGGTATAAGTGTGGATATAGGGTATCGATCTGGGTCTGGGGTGTGGGTGTGAGGTGTGGATGTAGGATGCAAGTGTAGGGTGTGGGTGTGGGATGTAACTGTGTATCTGGACGTCGTTGAACTGAAGACTCACATCCACACCCTCACAGATCCATACCTAGACGCACATGCACATTCATATTCAGAGCTCGAAACAATACCGACATTCAAGTCCACACTCTCACTCACTACCTCAGAAATATTTCTTCAGGATTTCACCTGATTTTACGTAACTCTAATGACGTCTGATAAGATTTGATTAGAATCCAGTCAGAACGTATAGAATGAGATCAGTTCCGGCCGGGTTATCGAAAGTTCGCCAATAGGAATTTTGCAAACTAGACTTTCGCCATTGGCGAACGTCCACTGAACATTTGCCAATATACCCTCTGTACTTTCGCAAATTGGCGAATATCTAATGAACTTTCTCGGGTTTTAGTAGAAGGGTAGTATTGTTTAGACAAATTGATATCAACAATATTCTTAACTGTACGACTTGAGGTATATATTTATAATGCTAGGCATAGTTCTTGTACATCACTTACGATATGAATGTTCCACTATCATTAATGAAAATCTATTCGACTTTCGCCAATTCGTCCTCCTGAATATTCGCCAATTGGTGAAAGTTCAGCGGATTATCGTCAATATATTCCTTGGAAATTCGCCAATACACCTCTGTATTTTCGCCAATAATTGGTGAAAGTCTTATTAGCGAAGTTTCGGAATCCCATCCGACAGTTGCATTGATTTTCTTGACCTCGAGAACAAGTGAAGAATGATCTTTATTTTGACTAGTTTATTAATATTTCACTTGTGTCCTTCCTATGAATAGAAAAAGTTGAAGATTACAGAGTTTTTATAACATGAACTTTTGTTTTGAAGTAGAACACAAACAAATAAGCGTGACTCATTCACATCAACAGATAGAAACGCAATGCATGATTACTGTTTAAATGTAATTTTTTTCATGAAAATCTCTATATGCGTATTTATAAGAGCCGGTTAGTAAAAATGTTATCTGATCTGAAAAGAATGACAGTTTGGCTTTTTCTCTCTGTGTCATTGTTTCAGCTGATGGTGCCTGCTCTGCACAAACGTGTACTAGTGGACTGATATCAGGTTGTTCATCGAATTCGAACTGCGTATGTTTTCAACACGCAAATGGCAGTGGTATCTGTGCTTTTAGAGTTAGCAGTTCAACTGGGCTAAGCTTATGTAACTCTAACCAAACGTGCAACGCCAATAATGAAATGTGTTTTACCAATACATGCTATCTAAGTCAACAACCTGTCTGTTATGATATCGAATTTGCAAACATAACTGTCTGTCCACCACGTAAGTGCAACATTTTATGGACAGCAAATCACGAAAATAAAACCTTATCTGTTTATCTGTTTTAAGAATCAAGCACGACCACTATACCGACAACATCAACTAAAAAAAAAGGTACGAAAAATATGTGAATAACGTATTAACAGAAGTCCACTATACAGTAATTTGTTTAACTTTTTATTTGATGTGTGCATGCATTTTTCTGAACGTTAAAGTTCTACAAAAGTGAATGCTACATTAGTTGAATTCATTTTTTCATTTTGTGGAACTTTCATGCACTACGATTCACGTTGAAATTTTAATTTATTCTAAGACTGCAAGTGCTTCTACGATTTATCTATATATTTCTACGATTCACTTTAGCTACAATCTGCTTGAAAAAAAATTGTGTTTTGAACAATTTTTCAGTAGAAAGATTCAGAGATTTGCGGTTCTCAGTTTATTAAAGTAGACACTCTTTTACTATGAAGCTTTAATGAAAGAAAGTTTTTGATAGTGTCCTCTATGAAAAATCGAGTATAACAAAATCAGAAAATCTTTCAAAGAACACTCCCGAATAAACTTCAAATTCTTTTATCGGGTATTCTTTTCACCTAGACACCAGGCCAGATAATATATTTTACGCAGGTTTGTGTACTTGATTTAGGGTGGAGTGAGTGTGGATGTGGATTTGGATAAAGAGCAAATCCATACCAACTCATCCCATAAGGGATTCAGTGTAGGAAAAAGCAATAACTGTAGCAATAAGGGGTTAGATACAGTTATAAGTTGGTAAGGCTTTCTTTCAAAAACCGATCTCAGTCCAGGAACGTTCAAATGCCATGAAATTTTCAGGATATGTTGGGGTTGTAATGGAGAAGCTATGGTAAAATTTGCAGTTCGATATCATGACATCTGAGGAAAATTTCTTTGTTTAAAAGAACGTGACAAAATGCAAGGCATCAAAGAGCATTTTTTAAAACTCTTCCTTTTAATTAGAAAACGACATCCCAAGTTCAATATTCAAAATACTCTCAAAAAATGACGCTCTAATTAAATAGGTCTTTTTATATATGATAACAACAGTTTAATTTAGAAAAAAGGCTCTTTGGTGCCCTGCGTCTTCACATACTCTTTTCTACAAAAGAATATGAACGACATAGAATGAGCCTGGGCAATGAATTTGAATTGGGCGATCGAGAAAGCATAATCTGAGAAAAAGTGAAAAACATGTTTCAAGTTATCTGAAATACGCTTATTTTTCAACGAAAATCATCAAAAGTTTTGGAAAAAAGGACTTGCCAAATAAAAAAAGAATACTGTTTCTGAAAAGGCAAATCTTAAGCTGTCCTCCTATGCATTTATCTCCATATCAGATTTTCTGACGAATATTAACTTTTTTGAGAGGGAAAGACCTTAAGCATGGACATAAGAGTAAGCATGGACATAAGAGTAAGTATAGAAATAAAAGTATAGACATAAATAGATAGGGTTAATTCTATTCATGTAAAGTTTACTACGAAACTCTTCGTATGAACTCTTATTTTCGATTCGGTTCAAATGCTTTGTAGGAAGCTTCTGTTGCGACACCTTCTTTACAGAAGCCCAGAAGAGGTTTGATATGAAACGTTTTCTTCACAGAACCAAAAAGGCTTCTTCCGTGTATTCGTCGAAAAAACCTTTTAGAAGCATAGTCTAGTCTATATAGATTGAACAATTCTTTGTCTTCGATCCGCAGACTGCTCTATTGTTTGAAGAAATACCAACTTATCACAGGCTGTTCGCAGTTTAAGCCAATAGTTTTTGCAACTGAGATTTATATAATTATAAAATAATCTTTTTTTCTGACCATAGGCGAAAGTATTAAAAAGCTTCAATTGCATTTCAGGATAAGAAATAGTTAAGTAAAAGTTGCAGTATACGGTCATGCATAAAATATACATATAGCAGATACAACTGAAGGATGCTGTGTATGTGGCCCTTGTTTTTACCCATACTCTATAATCAAACCTAGAGAGGAAAGTGCATGAATAACGGATGATGTGAAAGTTCTGCAACGATTTCATATTGAATATCGGGCTATGATGGAATGTTATAGAAGCTTTTTTCAAAGACCAAAAATATTTTGAAGCAAAAGGGAGACCAGAATCTCAGCCCACGGAATTTGCGATCCGGAATTTCGGCTCGATCCGAAATTCCGGTGATTTTTAGGGCCAAGCCGAAATTTCTTGTGGACTGTCGGCCCATGACCTCATTGGTCCTAAAATAAATAAGCTAATTTTTTAAGATTAGTTGCTAGACATCGTAGTGCTGAGCAGGACGCCATAGTGCTCAGCGATATGACGTAGCGCTAAGCAGAACGTCATAGTGCTGAGCAGAGCGTCATATTGCTAAGCAGTGTGACGTTCTGCTCAGCACTGCATCATAGCGCTTAGTAGTATGGAGTAGTGCTGAACAGAACGTCATAGTTCTGAATGGTATGGCGCAGTGCTAAGCAGGACGTCCTAATCTTCAGCTTTATGGCGGAGGTGTGGGTGTGAGTGTGGGTGAACCGTGGGATAGTGTGAGTGCGGATGTGGGTGAGGTGTGAGGTAGTGTGGGTGTGAGTGTTAAAGGAAAAGACATCCACACCCCATACCCTCGGCTCAGCACGACGTCATACTACTCACGAGGGAACCGTTCCAACTGATAAATCGCTTTTTTAATGAAAGCTGGTGGGTTATAGGTTATCGACTATGCTGATTTCGAATATGAGTATGAGGAGTGCCCTTAGGCCTTTATAGGATGGTTTTCTAGAAAACCAGATCTCTAGAAAACCAACTTTAAACTAAATTTTTGTTTTTGACCTGCTCAGGTTATAAAGCACATCAAGTTGTCTCTTAATCGATATTTTCTTTTGTTTCAAATAGATTTTACGATGACATACAGTCAATGGAATTCACATAGTAGATGCATATTACTAGCATTTCACTGTACAAATAGGAAAGTTTAATGTTGTTTATTCAAGACAATCCATGCAAAGCAGGAAAAACTATTGATTTATAGGCAACTCAATGTGCTCTA
Source organism: Rotaria sp. Silwood1 (assembly GCA_905250075.1). Classification (NCBI taxonomy): domain Eukaryota; kingdom Metazoa; phylum Rotifera; class Eurotatoria; order Philodinida; family Philodinidae; genus Rotaria; species Rotaria sp. Silwood1. The sequence continues at coordinate 45,099 of CAJNOP010000149.1, read as the reverse complement.
TAATCTGAGCAGATCAAAAACAAAAATTTCATTTAAATTAGTTTTCTGAAGACCTGGTTTTCCAGAAACCCACCCTATGAAGGCCTAAGGGCACTCCTCATACTCATATTCGGAATCAGCATAGTCGATAACCTATAACCCACCAGCTTTCATTAAAAAAGCGATTTATCAGTTGGAACGGTTCCCTCGTCAGTACTATACCATACCGCTCAGCACTATGACATCTTGCTCAGCACCATGCCATGCCGCTGAGCACTATGACGTCTTGCTCAGCACAATGACGCCCTACTCAGTACTACGATGTCTAGCAACTAATTTTGAAAAATTAGGTTTTTTATCTTAGAGTCAATGCGGTCATGGGCCGAAAGTCCACAAGGAATTTCGGCCCGGTTCGAAATTCCGGTGATTTTTTGGGTCGAGCTGAAAATCCGGGCCGAAAATTCTGTGGGCCGAAATTCATGGAATCCGCGACTAAAAGCATTTGTTTTGGCCCATTTGGGATTTACAAAGCGAACATCAAAACCTTCAGCCGAATATCACTTATAGAGAATTTCTATTCTGTTCCTAATAATATAATTTAGTAGAGGTCTGAAGAGTCTTTTTTTCGTATAAAGTCTATAGCCCCCGGGAACCGCTTTTTTAGGATAGACTTCATTTTTTCGACTACAATCGACGAAGATGAAAAGTATTGACACCAGAGAATATTGTAAAAGCGTCTATTCTGCTCATTATAAAACATGTAGATAGTTTTTTTTTCTACAGTAACAGTGTTACATCCCTAACTTGAACAACTCACACTCAACGAACAAATATATAAATGAGTCTAATTCGTTGAAATCTTTTCTAAGTTCAAAACAGTTGCGGAAGAGTTTTCCATAGCCTTTTGTTTTAAAATATTTCTGATCTTTAAAAAAAACTTCAATCAGCTCCTTTCATGAAGTTTTTGCACTGAACACTCTGACGTTTCAGACAGAAGAACAACGAACTCTCAACGACGTTCAATCAGAGCACTATATAAAAAAACAAAATCAAGGCAGGACTTTCACGTCATTCATTATTTCCACTTCTTTCAAAATAAGGACGTGAATGGCTAGAACGATTATGTGAATGAAGAAAAATGATAGAATGAATCTAGGTGTTGGAGAAGGAGAAAAAATAGTAAAAGTATTTAAACCAGTGGGCGAGCGAAAAAACGCTGTGAATAGTGAATGTAAATCTACGTAGAATGAAAGATGAAAAAAATGATATGCAAAATTTGTCAACGGATTGAACTCGCGGGTATACGAAAAAATGTAACCCGACCCACGAAATTCGTAAAACGTGAAAATAACCCGCCCACTGGACGCAGGTTCAATCACGGGTCGGCTCGTTGACCTCTCTGCTACGAAATTTGAAAGATTTTCTGGATTTGCTCGGCTTAATATCCTATACAAGACATTGTCAAAAACTCTTTTAGTAAAGACTTATAGCAAAAGAATGCCTTTTCTGAGAAACTGAAAACCCATATCTCTAAATTATTGTATTCAAAACTTATTCCAAATTCCTCAGAGTTCTTTTTCTTTCGAAAAAAAATAGCAGCAGGTTGTACATTTAGAACCTGTCTAAATTTGAATCAACATGTGTACTTTATAAACTTCCTTTTAGGTGATGACAACACCACAGCCATTGCAGTGGGCGTTACAATCTCTATCGTAGTCTTGCTCTGCATCTCCATTGCAGCTATCTTCATAAAACGCCGCTTACGCTAGAGCAACAATTTATCCAGAATATTAGCAAATCAATTATTTTCAATACATTTGCACGACCACTTGTGTTTGAATTTCTTACAGAGATTCTAGAAACACGTTGTTGATACCAACATAACTGTCGCCATCATAATATCATGTCGTGTAATCCACTGTTGTACCGATGCACAATGTTAGGCAGTAGTAAGGTACGCGTACAGCAAAACTCGAGCAGAAAATGAATTTAGCTAAGTTGGGTGTGAGTGTGTGGGTGTGGGGTGTGGGTGTGGGGTGTGGGTGTGGGCGTGTGTGGGTGTGGGCGTGGGTGTGGGTGTGTGGGTGTGGGTGTGGGTGCGGGTGTGGGTGTGTGGGTGTGGGTGTGGGTGTGGGTGTGGGTGGGTGTGGATGTGGATGTGCGTGTGGGTGGGTGTGTGGGTGTGGATGTGTGGGTGGATGTGGGTGTGAGGTGGGGGTGGGGGTGGGCGTGTAACTGTGGCTGTGTGCGTGGGTGTGGGTGGGTATTCTTTCATTCTACACCCACACCCACACCTACACCGACACCAACACCCCACACCGTCACCAACACCCTTACACCCACACCTACACAGACACCAACACCCCACACCGTCACCAACACCCTTACACCCACACCCCACACCCATACCTACACCCACACCAACACCCCAAACCCACACCTACACCCACATCCACCATCTGTAGCGATAGCGTGATGGCTATTTCTCACAACTTTGTCATCCATAATTTTCGACAGGTCCACATCCTCTGCTTTGTTGATTTTGAAAAAAGACCTACCTTTAGGTGGTTTATTGTGCGCATCGTATGAAGCCGTACTTGAAAATAACGGAAGAAATATTGAAGCGTCATGTCGAGTGACTGACTCACTAAAAAAACATTTTTTTTGCTTCATGTAGTCTTTGCATATAAATACCTGATATTTTTTGGCATTTTTGATTGAATATTCATTGAATCAAGCGAAAAAAACACATAGCGAAGCTTTTGAGATTTCTCTATTATTTTAATCGAGTTGGTTACAGAAGAACACGAAAAATGAAACCAAGCAGAAACAATTACTTCTTGCAGTAAGTCTCACGAACATACGATGAAAATTGGTTTGTATATGAAGCTTCATGAGTAGTCACGCATTATTTGAATTTCAATAAAAAGAAAAATTGCTAATTTCGATAACATTCCAAAAAGAATTGAGTTGATTTCGAATCGTTTTCGATTGTAGAGCTAAAATATATAGAATCGGAAACAAATTCATCGAAACATATTTTACTTCTTTCTTTAGTCTAGCAATAAACAGGTAAATCAATCATGTATATCATATACATATAGACAAATATTTTTTAAAAAACGAAAAATAAATTCTCTCGATCTGTTTAACATAAGATACTTTCAATTCAATGGCGCATCAGAGTAAGTTATAATGATTCTTTCACCAGGAAGTAAGTAATTTCAAATCGGAATTAGACTCTTTATCAGCAATTCAGATTCAGATCCAAAAAAACTCCTATTACCAATTTCTATAGGATTTAAATACAGATGAAGCCATCCGGTTTATTTACGATTCTGAAAATAGCCAGTTCTGCTTATCCTTATTCATGGCATATATATCTTTTTGTTTGTTTCTTTCTAGAATGTTCAAACCGATTTTCGTATTACTGGCTTTTATGAGAACTATTTGTTGTGATGATCTACCCGGTCTAGAATATTTATCCACAGGCTTTGACGCCTTAAAGATGATTAATACAATTGAAGATACAACGCGTTCAAATCCAGAACGATTAAAATATAAAATCTTTAATTTTATCAAACCAAGTGGGAAAATGTTTACTCTAGATGTTAATGAGCGAAAACAGAAGTTTTCAGTACCAGATTTAATACAAGTAGCTGAATTAGATATGAGAGTTAAAAAAAATATAGAGCAAATTACCTATACATACGAAGAGTTCTATACAAGGTAAACGATAGCTTGTAATACATTCAGTCTTATACTTTCTGATTTCACAACCCTTAACATTAGTCTCTATTCTCCTTTATTTTTACAGCTATTTTCGTTCATTCTCAATTGATCTTGATGTAACAATTCCTATTCCAATCGCGCAACCTGGTATGCCTTTGCTTCCACTGATAACACCATCATTCGGTTACCATAACACATTGAAAACTGCTTATGACTTCATAACGAAAACGTCGGCAGCAGTAGGCATAGCTACAGACTGGTGGGGAATGTATACAATACATTTGGGACCAACATTTTTGCTGACGTAAGTCGTATGATACTATATTATTTTAGTTTTTCAACACAGTTGATCACTGAGAAATACGGAAGTTAGAAACTTTATCTTTGAAATTTGCGTAGAATTTTTATTTTTAAAAACTGCACCGTGGATATTTGAAAGTACTTTGACATGCATGCGATAAGTCAACTTTTATCAATTTTCCTTATTATCCACATTTCTTAGGTTTGACGATGCATTTAACAAAACGTTAGTTAAACTCGTTTCTAATCCAACAACTGAAAACGATCAATCATACTACAACCAACTCGTTGCTACATTCGGTACACACTATATTTCGTCAGTTATCGTTGGAGCATCAGTTGATATTTACACATATATATCACAAAACTATCATAGTCAGTACGATTCTAGTTCATTATCACAAGCAATTTCACTAGGTGTTGGAATTTCAATTTTTGATGCTTTTTCATTCAAGAGGAAGAAAGGTAATGGACAAACAAGTGGAAGCATAACCGAAATTAATGTTAATCTTGGGCTTTTTGATGATATTGCTGGTCTGCATGGTACATTCAGTTGGGGTTCGAGTGACACTCGATTAAGTAAAGATTTCAAAAAAAATTCAGCCTTTGAATGGAAATTTTTACCGTCTGTGAATGTCACCTCTGACATTGATGAAAACATAATGAAAGCATGGTTAGAGCGTGCATCAAAAAAACCTACTGTAATTAATCGTACGTTATCATCCATTGTGAATCTATTAAGTGATTATCCATCTCCGATTCGTCGTCATTTACAGTCAACAATTGACTTTTATCTAAAGCATGCTCATCTGCCAAAACTTGAAGAGCTGAAACAGAACACAAATATAACTCGCTCGAAACGTGCATCGGCTGCTACTAGTAAAAGTATACCAGGTTTGGATGTTGTTGGCCAAGGGGAAAACAGCGAACTTCAAGACTTCAAGACTTCAAGAGACTTCAACGGACTTCAGCCGCAGTGACTTCATATTTTCACAAGACTTCAAAAGACTTATGAAGACTTCATTGGATTTCAAAAGACTTCATGAGACTTCAAAAGACTTTATGAGAACTCATAAGACTTCATTAGACTTCATAAGACTTCACACGACTTCATAAAACTTCACAAGAATTCTACAGACTTCACAAAACTTCATCAGACTTCAGAAGACTTCGTAAGATTTCAAAAGACTTCACAAGACTTCAAGAGGCAGATTCCATGTGTATCAACAAAACTTATAGAAATTAAATGAAACCTCTATAACATGCAAAAAAGCTTATCATTAAGTAAGGGTGTCATTTACTATGTACTTTATAATAAATACAAATTACTTATCATTTAATTTAAGCGTAAATCAAATGAAAAGTAAATAGAAACTGACACTCTCATTCATAACGGAGTAACTAGCGTCTTCCGAGCACTAGGAACAGAATGATATTGATAAAATCAACGTTGAAAATATTATTTTAGCTGCATTTAACCGTGCAAAAGAACTAGTTAGTTATTTGAATATATTACCTTCATTAAAGGAATGCAATGCTTGTGAACTTAATGGATTAAGTAAAAATATATCTGATAGTATTAGATTCAACATTAATTCGGATAATTATTTAGCAACGGATTCAGATTCTTCATCAGATTCTGAATCTGATTATGACGATGAAGCAATGGAAAGTAATAAATTTGATAGTGATCTAATCAATGTGGATGAAAAAGATAAAGATGCGGCAATGACACAAAACTTTGATGAAATTAAAACTGAGAAAATAAATTTTACTGGTATGCGTATATTCGATTCGATTAATCCAGGAATGAAAAACTCCTATTTTCAAGTGTAAATAAATAACAAGACTAAATTTATACGCAGTCAAACGGCTTGTTGGTTACTGACCGACAAAGTTAGCCGTTTATCGGCTGATAGATTATCACGAGTGATAGAAACAAACAAAAAGGATTGAAAATCGTCATCAGATTGATTTGGATAGGTGGAAAGTTTCTATAAAAATAAACCACTTCATTCAAAACGCATTCACTTATTAATTATCATGTTTTCTAAGATCCAACAAGCTTGAATTTTTTCCAGTGCATTAAAAAAAATAAATGTGGAAACATGGGATTTAAATCCGAGAGTTATGTGTACTTCAAAAAGTGAATGAGACTGATTAGTCATCCTAGAATGTGTGGGCATAAAAATTATCCTGGCAAACCTTTTCTATAAACAGTTGATTTTTTGGCTACTGCTCAACCACTAGGATTTACAGATGAATACAGCTCAGATTTGAACTCTTCGCCTTGATTTACCCTAGGAAAGTCATTTTTCCGATAACTTGATTTCTATTGGTTACTGCTCAACCAATAGGATTTCGAGGTAAACGGAGCTCAGATTGGAGTTCTCCGGCCCAAAAAACCTCGAACTGTCATCTCTATGATCGAAAGACAGAGCTCTAATTGTGGCTCAATTAGACTGTGGACACAAACAGAACCAATTCCCGTTTAACTACCCTTGCAATAGGTGAGTTGGTCTTCTTGTTTCTTTATGTTTTATATACCATTTTGTAGCTCGTGAAATTTTCTATCGAATGGTATATAATAGTTGGGGTTTTATTTGACTATAATAGGAAAAGTTTTTTATGAAAGCGGGGATAGGTCGATTTTCGCATAGGAAAGCATAGGAAAAAATGACTGTTTTTCCAATAACTCAGCAACGGCTCGGCCAATCCTTCTCATCTTCGAACTTGACTGAGATATTGTTGAGACTAAACTGTGTAGAAAATTTTATCGTAATCGGACTCTCCTTTCAAAAGTTATCGTGTAAACGGCCGGACGGACGGCCGGACACACGGACCGATTCTAGAGTGTACTCACTTTTTGAGTACACAAAAACAATAAAAAGTTCATCTTTCTACTAAAATAATACCGTCGAAAACAAGACAATTTCATTGGTTTCTTGTGAATTTTCATGCACGAAATGTATTTCAAAGCTTCCAGAAGACTTCAAGAGACTTCAAAAGACTTCAAAAGACTTCATCAGACTTCAAGAGATTTCATCAGACTTCAAGAGACTTCACCAGATTTCATTAGACTTTATAAGACTTTAGAGACTTCAAGAGACTTTATGAGAATTCATAAGACTTCAAGAGACTTCAGAAGACTTCGAAAGACTTTCAAGACTTCATGAGACTTCAGCTGTGAAGTCTCCGCTGTTTCCCCCTTGGGTGCACCTGAGAAGAGAAAAAGAAAACAGGGCAAAATAGATTTGCAAACAATGAAAGAACAAGAAAACAAAACGTTAATTGATATGAAAACGTAGTCGACAAACGTTTGTTCTCAATTTACCTTATTATCGAAAGAATAAAATGCGATCATTCAATAGCCCATGTCTAGTCAATCTTCACCTTCTTAAGACTGAATCAAAGTCTTGTATTTTAGCCATCACGAGTCTTGCTCAGATAAGCACTTTCAATTTCGCACATTTGTTTTCTTTTGCAAATATTCTTCTAAGCATATTAAAAACTACCGATTCATCATCAATGCACAGTAATAAAAAGCGTAACCATCGAAACCTTTCCAGTGGTTGTCGCATCCAGTATCGAACGAGATAACATTATCGTCGGTAGGTGTGCACCAGTGCCAGTAACTGGGTATCCAGTCCGACTGGGTACTTAGTCATTTGACGTTTATTTCGCTAATCTATCGGTACTTCCCTCTTTTCTAAGGGTGTGGGTCTGGAGGTTGGTTTGACGTTGGTATGGGTGTCGTTATTGCCATTCTAACTAATCCCGCATCCAAACAACATCCACACCGATATCCATCCAAACAACACTCACATCCACAATCCACCCACGCACATCTACACCCTAGCCATACCCACACCCTGAAAACATGAAATTCGTTTACAGTATTCTAAATTATAACGATTGATATATAGAAATATATGATTAGCCAATGGATTTAGTATCATAACTTATTTCACTACTTCAACAGCCTAAAAATCACTCTATGGCAATATACTCGAAAAGAAAGTACTACTTGACTAATGGACTAAATATCAAAGGACTCAGTACCCAGTCCGACTGGGACCCAGTTCACCAGTCAGAACTGGGACTGGTGCATCCCTAATCGTCGGAATGTTGCAAATGACATCAAAATCAAGAAAAATAAGAACGAATAGTTTTTTGAAACAAATCATTCAATTTGTTTTTCATAATAAAACGTCACATGTCTGCTGTCATTTCTATCTTCACCATTTTGCAATACATTTTTCAAACATATTCAAATTGAAAAAATAAATAGGATGAGATACTTCTATGTCTCCATTATTAACATGCGACTATTGAAATATTTTAAAAAGTCATAAACTGAATGTCTTGAGGATGAAATTAAAATTAATTGAATCGGAAGAGAACGCATAAATTATCCAAATAAGGGTTACCTATTGTCATTTGACTTTATGAAGAGTCAGTGCACGTCAGATGTCACTCAAATACGTTCTTTCAAAAACTAGTTCTAGACTCAAAAATAACAAAAACAAAGTTTTTTTAAAGCAAATGAACTATAATTTACATCAGTTTTTTGAAGAAACGTAACATTCACAGAAGTCTGTTCCATAGCAACATTACCGATAATGTCCAGTCAATCAGTTCGATATGTGCCAGTGATAAAGTGAAAGAATGAATCCACCTCAAGCACGCATTATTCTACCGACGAACGCGACAAGTGCTACCAATCCTCTTGCAGCTACTACTCCAACAGCAATTACTCGTGATACAGTAGTACAGACAAATCGGGAAGGTGAACCACCTGAATATCGTGAAATTAAGACAACTGAACAAATTCTTGAACCGATTTTATTAGAAAAAGCTCCATCAGCAAAAATGACGACAAAGACAACTACGACAACAGTTGAAGAAGTATCAACGATTCCAACTTCGAGGATAACAACAACTGTCCAAGAGATACCGGCTTCAACAGACTACGTATTGAAACGGGCGGACGAGTTCAAACCGTTAGCTGTGATCTCTGATACTACGCCCATCAATAGTGCTAACAATCAGATTGTAGGAACAACGAGTACAGGTAGTTTGACAACACCAGGCAAAATTGTCGGTGATTTAGAACAAGTTGTTTCAGAACACGTGGTAACTACGGTAGCTGAACCAGTGATAAAGAAAGTCGTCAAAACTGTAACCCACGAAACCAACAAATAACAGCAAAAACTACATAGTTTCCTATTCAAGCATTATTGCTAACTAATCAAGCTTTTTGTATACTCTCTCAACTGAAGGCAAAGCCATAAGAAATAAAATGCACTTAGTTTATGTGTTTGTATGCACGTTCCTAGTCACGTGTCTTCATGTATTGGTGTAACTAATAGAGTTTGTTGGTTTTTCGAAATTTTGATTTTAATTTTTTTGATTAAGAAAAATGTTTTTTTACGGGAAAAAATGATTTTTTTCGTCAATTAAAGGAAGGATCATATGAAACAAAATGAATTTGTATGCTTCCTTGGGGCATGTTTGGTAGCACATGTAAAGTCACGTGTTGATAGATGTTTGCACGAGTTTATAGCAACTATTTGAAATGAGGTTTTTGATATTGTTAGCTCAATGAATCAGATGTTTTTGCTATCAGATCTCAGTTAATCGGATTTTTTGGTATTGGCAATCAGCCAAATGTATGTATTCTGGATTAAGGCTTCTGTGTTCACTAAATTGAGTTTGGGTCTTGATGTAGATATGGATTTAGTTTTTCTGTTTATTATCTATACTCTAGTCGAATCAACATTGACATGAAATATGATATAATGAAGTCGATAAATAACACTACTATTAATTGAAGTTGTTAGTATTGCATCTGTCATCGATGAATCTATGATGCAACCCATATCCATACCCTCAAGCTTGTAATAAAAATGAACTTTCTATATATTTTCATCGACATTTTTAAGTTTATAAAAAACTCTAAATATAATTCTAATATAGAACTTAGCAGAAAATGTTTTTATTTTATTTGATTCTTCATAATCTACTAGCCGATACAAGATAATTTTATTCGAAACAATTTTATTATTCCATTCCTGGTTAAAGACTATAATAAGAACGTTAAAGCAATGTCAATTGTCAAAAATCATCAACTTCGATCAATGTTGAACTTTTGTACTCGATGATTTTTTTGATCACTCACATAGAGATTACCATCTCGATCAAATGACAAACCAATGGGATAAGACAATTGATTTGATTGACTTCCTGGACCATTTCCACCAACGAAGACACTTCCTTGTGTATCTCCTGGAGACCAACGCATTATTCGATGATTTCCATTGTCAGCAACATAGACAGTACCTGATTGATCCACGACTATACCACAGGGATTTGATAATTGTGCTAGACTATTTCCGTGACCCTGACCACCAGCCACAACAATGCCTTGTTTCTCACCTTTCATCCACTTCATCACACGATGATTGTTATAATCTGATACGTACAATGAATGATCTCCATCGACAACTACGTATCTTGGATTAGACAATTGATTCAGGCCATTTCCTTGCCCATGTCCACCTGCAATGACTGTTCCTTGATTATCTCCGACCTGATATCGTCTAACTTCATCTTTATCGTAATCAGCAATATAGAGAAAGCCATCATTGTCCATTGTCAAGCCGCAACATCCAATATTTGAGATGATTGTTTCTCCATGTGTACCATTTTGACGTGGCCATCGAACTACTCTTTTGTTACGATAATCACTAATAAGAAGACTATCTCTTTGTTTATCAATAATCACACTCGTCGGACCCCACAACTGATCAGAATGGCTTCCTCCTCCATTTCCACCAGCTACAATTCGACCACTCGTCGTGCCACATTTCCATTCGACAATGCGATCATTTTTGAATTCAGCAATGTAGATAGTTTGTTCATCATCAACAAATAAATCCCATGGATTGTGGAGTTGATTCATTTCACCACCTTCTCCATTTCCTCCAGCGACCGTAACACCATCATGTGTCCATTTTGCATTGGCATTCAGATTGGCAATACGTATTAATGGTACTGAAACAAAACACAATTTCATTTATTCACAATAAATCAATGTATACGTAGATGTAAACGGATATTCGAAGTACAGAATTTTGATTGTGAGAGTGAGACAAAGAATAGTTTTACTCAGTTTTCAAATGTCAAATGATGATAAATATTCGATTCTTCGAATTAAACACCGAAGTCTCTCTTCATCTCATCATCATCGAAAAGCTTCTTATCTATTAAATTTCTTTTTGAATAGAAGTCGATTGAAATGACTACTAAATTTCGGTAGAAATTGGCTGAAAAAAAACTTTTTACTTCAACTATTTTCAAAGAAAGAAAATCAACAGAACGTTATTAAAACTCTTTTAGAAATGAAATCCCAACTGAGAACTATTGCTATGAGTTCAATGACGAGATGAAAAAAAATTCTTTTTTCAAAAACAAACAATCGACACTTAAAGAAATATTTGATAAAGCTTCATGCAGTTTGATTTTCATAAAATCAATCAGTTCGACATGCGAAATATGAGAAAATAACTGTGAAGAGCTATGTCAACTGTTTCTAATCATTCTAAATCTCACAGCTATGACGAAAAGTTAGACATAATTGAAACACATATTAATTTCTAAAAACAGTCAAAATCAACGACTCGCTTGAACAGAGAAAAGCTCCCGACAAAGTCTTAACACAATTCTTTTTTTGTTGGGTTTGCATAGCACTTTAGTCTAGATAGAAGAGAATCGAATCTCGTTAGTTTCACAATGGTCTTTCGTCGAAAACAAAGGTAATCTTTTCTATTCTACTATTGAAAGTCTTGACTCAACAAAGTCCGATCAGTCCGTCGTTTGGTACCGATCAATATCAGCTTTTGATTTATGTCATTGTGAAGAGTAACTTAGAAGAACTTGGAAACTAAACACATGACGGAACAATCAGTAACACATTCAAATCGTGTTCTAATTAGAAATTCGACCTTGTGCCATTTATACTTCACTTCAAAGCTCGATACATTTTGCCCATCTTCAATCTGAAAATGCAATGTATTGAAGCTTCTTGGTCAACGATTCAACTTTCGTGTACTTGAATAACTTTTGATAGGAATATTATAGGGAGCTGACATTTTCAACATTCCAGAGGTGTGAATGTTTGAGTGAATGCGGACGTGTGTTCATTTCATTGGTGTGCTCACCTATATCTGTCGAGCAACAATCATAGTCCTAGAAACAAGCATTACAATCATAAAATCGTCCATTTTCGGACGATTTCGATCACACAGAAAACTCTTTTCTACAATGAAAAGAATCTTATCCAAATGACTATTCTATGTCGTTTTATAAAAATGATTTCGATTTGAATTCGAAATGAAACTTTGAAATGTTGAATATGTTTTATTTTGGATGAAAACCTACTCAGTTGCATCAAAATAATAAGTTTCGAATGGTATGTTATTTAGTTTTCTTGAAGACTGTTTGTTTCAAAATACTCACATTTTTGTCGTTCTTCATGGATATAGATGAATTTATTCCAATCAATTTGATTGTTTTTATGAATAATGATTGATTTTGATATATCTTTTTGAAAAAAATGTTCGAATTTTTGTTGTACCTCATTGAGCTTTTGTTGGAGATGATCAATATCATATTCAGGAAAATTTTCTTCTTGACGACGACGAATTTCTTTTGTAATTGGTTCAAGCTCTTGTTTTGTGATTATTCTTTGTTTTTCGATTAATTCAATAAGTTTATGACGAGCTTTTTCTGCTGTTTCTTCTACTTTGTTGATTGCTGTTTTCTTCCATTCTTCAATTTGATTAAAAAGATCCACCGATGAATAATTCGAGTTTTCTAATTTTTCTATTTCATTAAGAAGTTCGTCATGTAATTTGACAATTTCATTGTTGAATTTCATCGATAATTCTTGTTCGTGTCCTTTGAAATCTTTTGAACAAAAATATTTCTTACATCCAATACAAATGCATATGGCTGAAGACTTATGACAGATTGAACATAAATTTGATTCATTTACTGTTGCCATTTATGTCTGAAGAAAATTACTCGAACTATGTAATTTATTATGAAAATATGTTGATCTAAAAATGAATTCATATGAGTATTTACAAAGAAAAATTAATTTTAAGATATTTAATCAATTTTCTTTATTTATGACTCCTAGAAAATTTTGTTCAACTATCTCTAATATGGTCCCATCTTTATGTAATAAAAACATAATAGGAACGAGATGATATTACTCTTCAATGAATTCCTATGTTTGATTTAACAATAATAAAAATATTGATTGTATTCGCTAGTCATAAATAGCTCACAATTTTTTCTAAAAAGGAACATTCGTTTTACGTGAATCAATTTATGTCGATCAAAGTCAAAATTCAATAAAAAATACTTCCAAGTTTAGTGTAGAAATCTCTCTATAAAGGAGAATAATATTTTCAACAAATAGAAACGCATTATTATTCGATAAAAAATGTATCGTAACCGTATTTCAAAAAAAAGTCTATAATATTATCCCTTGTATAAGAGAAAAATAGAAACTTACTGAAAGTGTATGATGATTGTCCAAATAGAATTTGTGTTTTGTTCATTTGGATAAGAAAATATTCTTGAAAACTTTCTCATATCTTCTATCAAGGATCATGTAAGAGTATTCCATCCCACACTCTCTTTTTGGTCATTTCTGACTCTTGCAGAACGCACAACTGATCTGCCTGAAATTTTTACACAGCATTTTTTCCGGAACAACTGGTATTACCATAGGACCACACCGGATCCGATAAATTCAGATAGGAAGATCAAAAATGAGACCAACAGATTTCACATCTGGAAACTACTTTGAAGTATCTGCGGCTAAAATTTCAGACCGATAGGGCAGAGTTGGAAGGGAATGCTAAGCAATCTCGATGTGGTCCTATGGAAAACCTTGTTTAAAGTTATTTTCCTCGAGCACATATCTCTTCATTTTAGGTATTATATCTCTAGTGAAAACTTCATGTGAATCAGTTGTATCCTCTTCTAAAATCAGAGATAGAAGACAAAAAAGAGGATATCCTTAGTTTGATGATGAATTTTGTGACAAAATTGGGAAAGAAATGAATGAATGAAAAGTCATCGAAAAGGAAAACAAATCTTTCACGATTTCTCTACTCTAAATCTGAATATGAACAGGCTAAGCCTATATTTTGATTTAAAAAAGTGGGAACTTCTGAAAATATTTCATTATAGAAACTATAAATATTTGAACCATAGTTAAAGTTTTTCTTGGTTACTCAGACGTAGCGTTTGATTCAAAACCATATAAAAATTGTTTTCATGCATATTCGATTCCTTTATGTACAAATGAATTGATCTTCATTTAATCTATTCGCAAGTTGTCTTGAATTCATGTTAGCTATTATTTTATATTTTTGTTTGAATTCTTTGTCAAGAGCGTTTTTCTAGTAGTTGACATGTTTCTTCGACAGATGATAAAGATTCGTTGTATAGTGGCTCCTCGATGTCACTCTATAGACTCGACTTCTTGAAATTGAATATTTATTGGATTTTCTAAAGAGATAATATTAATGAAAACAAAAAAGTATTAATGATATTATTTCTTAATATTACATATTAAAGAATTATTTTATATTAAGTTTTTGTAATCTTGAGTTTTTTCTCTACTACAATATGAATTCAGCATTTTGTTATCCAAGTCTTTAAGAGCAAACTTCTGTCAATTGCGTCATTAATCCGAACAACGCTATATTTTCTTCGAACCACAGTAGTAGTTCGTATTGAAGCAGAAAAAAATTGAAATTAAATGATATTCCTTCAACACAATCATTTACATTTTATATTAAATGAATTAAGTGGTAAGTAGGAAAACTTCAACTTAATATGAAGTATTATAATGATTTATTAAGATTTAATATTAAGAAATCAATTAGTGACTACTGATATTCTGTTCGTAGTTGTAAAGATTAATTAACGAATCTTAAGTTAAGTTAATGTTAAAGTAAATGTTTCATTCTCGTAACAGATAATGATTGATTTCAATAAAGTTCCTCATTTCTACGCATTAATTTCTTACTTGTAATTCGATGTAATATTTATTTTGATATTTCGTACAAAGATATAAGCGATAAGTGATAAGCTATACACAAAAAGAACAAATACAACAAAATCCAATGATTCTCACTTTTTTTTTTCTTACGAAGGAAAAAGTAAAGGAGAAAAGAAAAAAGACTCGTTCGTTTCGAACACGTTGCATACAGCTTAAAATTCCCACACTATTTTTTTTGCTTTTTTTATGGTTGATTGGATAAAGCACGTGGATTTATTTGGAAAAGATGCTTTTACAATTTTCATAAGTAGCTTTTTCTGAAAAAATCTCGAATTTCAGATTATATCATAAAATATGTTAACTTTTCATAATATAATAAATAAAATTATTTTTTTTCCAATTTGGAACATATAACTAAATTAACCACAAAAAGCAATCCATTTGGTCTATTAAAATATTATGTAATTATAAAGCATTTTGAATCCTAGTGACTTTAAAAAATTCTGTCACCAGAGAGTTTCCAAAGTAATCAACTTGTTCATTTTAAAAAGATTTCTCAACTTTTCTAATGTGTCCGTTATTCTTTGTTCTTTTTCGGTTCATTTCGTCTGTGGTTCTTCTCAGACGAGATTCCTGATTTTTCAATTTTTTATACTCAACATTTCGAAATATGAAGACAGCTTTTATTCCTTTGTTACTGATATTGAAAAACTAATCTTTCTCAGCGAAAAGTCAAAGCAAAATAAAAATTCTGTTTCACATTTCTCAGAGAGACTGAATGTTGACAATTGCATTAGAAGAGTCGGGTAAGTTTTAAAAATGAAATATTGATTCATTTGAGAACTCTGATGACAATATTTCTTAGGAGTCACTAGAGTTCAACATATTTTATAATCAAATAATATTCTAACAGAATCAATAAATTACTTTTTTTTCTAGACAATGGTGTGACACGAAATGGAAAAAACATGTATACGATTGCACAGAACGAAAAAAAATTATCATGCTTACATTTGTATGACAAATCAATATATTTTTTCATGGCTCTTTTGGAAGAATCTAGTTTTCAAATTTTGAAAGGTATTTTTTCAATGTAATGTAATTCTGTTTTGAGATGCTCACATCTTACAACAAATGCTCAAGGACTTGTCTTTCTAAAGTAAAATATTTCGAGAATTAACTCACTATAATTGAAATCATTATTTCAAATAGATGGTACAATGAAATTACTGCGATAGCGATAAGACTCATCAGATAGTTTGAAGAGTTTGTGTAATGACATGTCTTTCCTCGAATATCTAGGGTATGGGTTTGGGTGTGAGTGTGAGTTGTAATCTTTTTTTGTTCACACCCACACCCATGAAACTGAATTTTCTAATCCGCGTTTTTCTTGTTATCAAAAAAAATTGGTTGATTATCAATATTGAAAGAGTCCTTGTTATGGGGAGAACTTCTAATTTGTCAAAGGTTTTATATCATTTATTCTGTTAAAACCAACATCTGACTCTCTCTGAAATAATGTTATTGAGTCAAAACTAGAACCAGAAAATTACCATATATATCTATGAATACTTTCTTTAACGTAGCATCCCGATATAAGCGTCATCGATTTGATATTCAAGAAGCTATCAAAATTCATACTAAAAAGACAAAAAAAAGCAGCTCAAAGTACTGAACACGAAAATAAGATACGATATTGGTTCAATACTTGTAATTATTAAATACATATAATTTGACTTCGATACTTGATAGTGTAAAATAAAGAAATATTTTGTTTGCTTATATTCACAGAAAAAAAGAATATTTTGAATATATAGAAGCACTGTGAGGCAGACGCGGTTACACCTAAACTGAAGCGGTTTATTGAGTTTAGGTTGTAGAATGAAACCCAAACTCAACTTCTAAGTGGTGTGGATTTTGTAAAGCTCTAATTAATTTCGAAGGTACTGATCGATATGGATATTGAGGTACTGAATTTATCTAATGTTCTTTACAGATTTTTCCCATTTGTTCTAATACATTGAGTGTTGATTATAATGGATACAAAAAGGAAATAATACTACTGAAACTTACCACTATTAACAGCGTTACAACAGTTTCAATATAAGTATCTGCGACTGTGTGTACTAATGTTTATGACGTGCAAATGATATTTATACATGGCAGAGCTTCGCATAAGATAAAAATTTTCCATCCTATGCCATGAGATAAGATAGGGCGTACAGATTTTGATAAATGTCCTGTAGAATAGGATAACTTTTCGCCACTTCTATCTCGTTCTAGCCCATGAAATGTTTATCAAAATATTTATCCTATTCTATCCTGCCACTTTCATAGGAGAAACAGCCATCTATAAGAACATTGTATATAGAAAAATATATACTTTTTTTATCGTATAGATTGTGTTCTTGTCTGTTGCAATGGAACTAGCAAAACTAATATTTTGTTCTATTCTATATAAGTGGTTATGCATTATATCCGTATATGAGGTGTTAGTATCAGAGAAGAGAATACCAACATCCACGAAGAGAAGAATAAAAAGAGAATATACATACATCGAAGACAATGTGATCTAATTTTATTCTGATATACCACAACTAACAGGTCTTATCTAAATCTTATTATTATGATAACAGTTGAAGCATGATCAAATATCACAGAAAAATAGAGCATTGTTTTCAAGCCAATAAATGTATCATTGAATTTTTCGTTTTCAAAAATTATTTGATGAATATGATGTTCAATGCAACCGTTCTTTCTATTTGATCTCATCCTACGGTGAGCTCCAATGCATGAGGTCAAAAAGCAAATAAATATATATGTACTTGATATGACAGATAGAGAAAAGAAATGTGTTCTACTACGATACTCTTTAAAAGGAGAATTAATCCACACATCAACGTTTCGTTAAAAAAATATTGCACAAATCTGTATCTTTTCTCTGATGCGACTGAAAATAAGCAAAAAAAGGGAAACAACAAGAAATAATGAAATTATATGAGACACAACAGAACTAAATGATTAGGTGTCAAGAATGATCCAAAAGTTTTTTTCCTAGCAGATTCGAGGCGATGGGGTCCACCGGTGAGCCCCACTACAGAGCAACCCAAAAGTTCCTTTAGCGCAGAAATTTTTGCATATCTCGGTCATACTTTGACCAAAGGGGCTGGTTCTTTTACTACTGATAAAGGAATGTTCATAGATCATATCCATAAGAGAAACATTGACAAAAGCTGTTTTGAAGTATTAGAACTAGCATGAATAAAGAAATGGAACCTTTCATGAATTATGAAAAAACAATATTCATATCGCCGCGAATGTGCTAGAGAAAAAAGTCAGAATATCTCTGCTATATTTTCATTAAATGGGCTTATTTGTTTTTAACACTTATAATAGAGTGTTGATAGGTCATATTCGTAACAAAAACATTGACAAACACTGCTTTGAAGTATTATCGTTTACTTCAATAAAGAAGTATAACTATTCATCCACTAGGAAAAAAATACAGTGCCGTTTTTGTAACGAATTCTTAGTGTTTATAGCTGAAAATTTCAGAATACAATAAGTTACAAGATATGCATCTACGGCATCAATTTTACAATAAACGACAGTTCTATGGAGAGTTCATAGAAAAACAAATATGTATAGCTTATTTTTGACTCAAGAAACCATTATATTGCTTTTTTATAAGTTATGAAAGGTTACTATTCTTTATTGAGGTTAACGATGATACTTCAAAGCAAAATTAGCCAATGTTTTTCTTACTAATATGACCTATCAACATTCTTCTATCAGTCACAAAAGAATCAGTTCATTTGATCAAAGTCTGATAGAGCTTTTCAATTTCTTCAGTAAAGTGAATTTCGAACCATTCTCTATGTTTTTGAGGAACTCATATATATTTTCGAAGAAAATACTGAGCGTGAGTTTTAAATTCAACTTTTGGAGGCTTTCTCCACCTCACCCCAGGTCTTCCATTAGAGATCCTAGTTTCTAATCCCTCACATCCTGGCAAACATGGAATAAGGAAGCCAAAAGTTGTTGGATACGTTTCCATAGCAGCGGGGAATGGCACGTAAGTAATAACATTGTGTAGACTATTCTGAAGCTTCAGAGGAAATATATTCAAGTTGTCGAAGACTTTTCAGTCGGGCCTAAGTACATTTTTTAGACATTAGTGCACTACATCTACCCTAAAAAGAATTCAGCCCCATGGCCTGTTTCTGAGGAGATCGAATTCTTCTAGTTTCATTGCTGAATATTTTCAGGGTATGGAGATCGCACTGTAGGAAAGTGATCTCAGATTTTAATGAAACTTTCAGAGTTTGCAGAGCTTTCCATTTCGAACATTTTCATACAAAAGTATTTTCAAAACGCTTTTGCTTTGAAGAAGATAGATTCGAAAAACTTTCAGCAAGAAAAACCGGAAATTCTCCAAAAGAATTTCTTGAGAGGCTTTGAAGTTTTTCTTACTTAAAATATTTCGAGGCGATCTTTCTCAAAATAGCAGCATTTTGAAAACATTTTTTTATCCGGGTGTAGGTGGATATGAGCGTTGATGAGAAGACTGTAAGACACATGTTCCACATATGTATCCACACCAACAGCCCAAGAATTTTGGGTTGCCAAATGAGTGAAAAGGTGTCAGAGTTGGCTCATTTGGCAACTCAAATTTCTCTGTGAAGCTTCAATAGAACTATTTAGTATTTTTTTTTATTTGAAAGAGTATCATCGGTTGCAGGGCATCGCAGACTCTTTTTTTTTATTTCTTCCATTTCATGCGGAGAAAAGGGGTCGCAAATTGGGTGTGGGTGTGAATACGTATCTATATAACTGTATAGATATTTTTTCTCTTTACCTTAATCAATTCTGCATTCATTAGAATGTGTATTTATGCATATATTTATTTATATATTAACTAAACGATTAATTAACTATATATTTATTTATTTACTATGAATTATTTAATGAATTAACCTATTGATTTATTTACTTATAAAGTTTTCTATGTTTTTACCTATACAAAAGTGCCTATATTTGTACATCTCACAGATTTCAAAACCATCAAAAAACTTTTCTTTACACTTGTACGAATATGTCATTCTTTATTGCACATGTCCCATCAAGACATGTTATATCATATTATCCACCTAAAAAATTTCTCTTCTTTACTTATTACTAGTTCTTTTCTATTTTTGACTACATACTTCTACTATAGTTATAACCATTTTTTTATATATCGCCTATTCTTTCCAATATACGCTCAGACATATATTTTTTTTCTCTTTCCATTGTATTCACCACATATCCGATAGTGACAATCACATTATGAATCACCATCACTGTTGTAGTAATTTTATACAAAAAATACAAAACCTGATCTGTACTCTTACATCAATTGTGTAAAGAATGTTCTATCACTTTTCTAACTTTTTCCATTGACTTATCATTTTCATTATAAATTTCGTTTTCCACTTTTCTTGAAAATACATAATACACCAATGACTTTTTCTGTTCAATAGATTTACCTATACATTATTGTCATTATTATCATTATTTATTCTTTTCTTCTTCTTCCTCTTTGTTTATAAACAACAGATAAATCATTTCTCACTCATTAAATCATCTGCAGTCAGTTGTAAAGACACTTTATTAAGTGTGACTCTTTATACTCTACTTCACAATTGTTATCTATACAACTTGTAGCTACTATTTGTTAATTGAACTTTTCTCTTTCTTTCACTTTGTTTCACTTTGTTTCATAGCGTTCTATTTTTCACGTATATAACTTTTAAGATATTTTGAACAAGGCTTCTCAAAGCCGAAACACGTGTCAATTAGTTATAAGGAATGATTCTATCGTACAAATTACAAATTTCATATTCCCACTTTCTCAAGTTGGATGTTCTCATATCATCAATAGGTATGAATGTGGGTGGGAATCTGCGAGAAGGGAAACATCCTCACTCACATCCACAGGCACACTCGCACCGACACCGAAGCCCTATGCACTGATATTACTTGCATGCCACTTCCCGTTGCTATGGAAGTGTATTCAATAATTTTTGGTTTCTTCCTTCCACGGTTCTTAAATGGATACTGAAGTTCGTGTAGAGCGAAGGGGCTTCTAAGGCTTGTAATGGAGGTGCCACGGGAAAGAAGCCCCAAAACTTCTACTTAAACTTGCCCTCACAATTCTCTTTGAAAATATCCTTGAGTTCCACAGAAAATCGGTCAAATAATGTTTTTTCCTCAAAAAATTAGATTAATGTATACGAATCTTTTACGGTAACACAAATTTATTTTTTCATCATCATTGGTATAAGAAGACGTCAATGTTATCGACATAGCCATCACTAATAGGTCCAATAGCACGAGAAATTACGACAAGCACTGTTGCTGAACGAGCTCCAGCAGGCACGAGTCCTGTCGTTTGACGAAAGAGAAATGATGTTACATTGCTTCGATCAATATTGGTCAGGGGTCCGATACTGGTTACATTTCCTACTGCTTGATTGCTTTGATCAACAAAACTTACAGAAACTGCAGACGTGTCATTATGATGCGCATGGCCACCAAGCCATGCTGAGAGATTAAATTTCACTGTTACAGTATCGATGAGAGAAGAATCAGCGTAATCAGTCAGATTGATTGTTTGCCACATTGATGTGTTTGCCGATGTTTGCCCATAGAATAAGCAACGACCTGGATTACTGCAGAAACAAAATCGATACAAGAAACTTCATATTCATCTTACGCAGTCGAAGGAATAGTGTTTACTCTGTTGTATATGTAACTGTTGTTGTAAGCGAGTTGTGTTATGTCTCCATCGTAGTTCCATCCTGTAGGGCTAGTGACATTTGAATCCGTTGCACAAGAGTCTGTTTCAGCATCACCATTGACTAGCATATTGACATTAAATACTAGGCAACAAAAGATTGATAGAAACTCAAATTAACGTTGTGATGTGAAAAATTATTACGCCATCGAAATGATATCGAGAGTTTTGGCATGCAACAGCTATTAATCAAAAGCCAGCTAGAAATTTTCTCACTTACATTGCCTATCACGAGAGAAACACGTTGCTAGTATTTACTAATTAATTGAAAACTATCGAACTTTTATATGGAGAAATAAATACGTTCTATTTTCTGTTGATAAAACAAAACATGAACAACAAGTAACCACAGGACAATTTGTATTTTTATAGTTTTTCACTGAGTCAAAGCTAAATCAATCCTAGATACTTTAGACAAGTACTAAGATATATTTCAACATATTACTTATAAGACAAAAGATAGTTGATTCGTGGAAAAAATTCTTGAATAAAATAAATTGAAACTACGGTGAGTAGAACCGCCGTTTGAAGTGATTTCAAAATACCAAATAAGATATCTCATTGGTGCGAGGGCGAAAAACTACTTCAAACAGCGGTGTCCTTATGAGATGTTATAAAAATGTATTGAAAAGCGAATAAATGGTCCGACTTCCTTGGTTGTTCTTACCGCAGCACATCATTAGTTTTTAGGAGCTTATGTTAACTCAAGATGATCAGATCTACTTGAAATTTTAACAAAATCCAGTTACTCATAAAAATGAAATCTGAAGATTATATGTCAAAAACAGTTGTGTACAACATAATTATCGCTCCTATTAATTCCGTTATACTACAATATGGACTGTAAGAAATGTGTAAACACCAGAGTGAAAATTAGATGCACATCAACTTGCGAAGATTTGGTTCCTTAGATGGATACCGCAGTGCGACAAATTAGAACTCTAGTGAAGACTGTCTACCGAATGGCTCATGATGACGAAATGTGACTATGGGTAAATTCGTCACGGTATTTGACATACTAAAACTTGGGTAAGATATCGCGGTTACAATCGAGACCGACATTATTTAGAAAATGCTCACTCATTCTATTACTCACTAACGCAATGCCAAATCGACTCACCATGCTATCGGAAATAGTCATGAACCCTCACAAAAGACACTGCATTTATATCAAGGTCATTACAGTTTGGAAAATCACTATTCATCGGTGTATTTGAGAGTGCAATTTAAGAAAATCATCACTACCCTCAGTATCAAATACTGCAACTCACCTCGATATCAATTAGAAAATTCAAATCAGAATTATTCGAGCAATAGTGATCATATCTGATGCTGTGAATATTCGTAATAATGTCGCAATCTTTGAAATCAATAACTCCTCCTATACTCGTAAATATCGTTATCAGAAGCCGTACAACCATATTCGAAACACATAATTATTGCTATGCGGAACACTCTGGTTGTCTACTAGCATACCGTGGTATTTAAAAACTGGCAATTACTGCTATAAAGTCACCCACAGGTATCCATTAGCACGTTACGGTATCTGAAATAAATAATTTTTGCTATACGCAAATAGCGCGGTATTTCTCGAGTAAACCGCGATGAAATTCAGAAAAAGTGGCTAACGGGTGTTTTCGTCGTAAATTTTTTCATCAGTAGTAGTGGGGTTTGATAACTGGTGCTCTTCAGGTCAACGACAATATAAGTTTCGCTTTATTGTTTCACAATAGCTTGGCTAATACTAGTTTCTGCTACAACTAATGAATAACATATTAAATTACAGTCAATAAATCAAAGTGAGTTACGTAGAATGCAGATAAGTTCTCTCTACTCATCACAAATAAACTAATGTAATTGGTGAATCCGAAGTGACACATAGTATTGACGTCAGTAGACTTACCAGGGGGCCTCGTAGTGCTTGTAGAAGTTGTTGTCGTTGTTGTTGTTGTTGTCGTCGTTGTTGTTGTTGCTGTTGCCGTTGTTGTTGTCGTTGTTGTTGTTGTTGTTGTCGTTGTTGTTGTTGTTGTTGTTGTCGTTGTTGTTGTTGTCGTTGTTGTTGTTGTTGTCGGTTTTGTTGTTGTTGTTGTTGTTTCTGTCGTTGTCGTTATTATTGGTGTTGTTGTTATGGACTTAGATTTGACCAATAAACCAATTGCAATTGCGGCAATAGCGATGCCAACAAGTAGAAACCCCAATATTGAGAGAAACAAACAACAAGGGGAGCATATGTAACAATAACCACCGAAAAGTCTAGAAAAAACGTTATACAATTATATAAAGGTATATGAATAAAAGACCTTCGTCTTTTGTGTTTGTTCTCTCGGTTCTGTAATCGAGGAGTATCATTCACAGGAACACTTTGAATTAATCGTCCCAAAGAATACTTTCAAAGAAAAAAGTTTAATGCTTAAAAAAAAACAAACAACTCACTGAATTGAGATCATGAACTTTAGAAGGACTTCGATCAGGTGCATATGCAGCTAACTGAGGTTCGCCATCATTGGATAAGATCTTGCATGCTGTGGTTGATAAATGAATATTGCCTTGTTCTATAGCTGAAAAGCTAGAGTTTCCCTTGTTACCTCCATCATTATCCCAATCATTGGTGGTTGACTATAATAATCATTCATATGAAGAAAACAAATCGATATTGTAGTTTTAGACGTGAGTGGGTGTCGGGTTGTGGATGGATAGAATAATTAGATCCACATCCACACTCACACCGATATCCACACTACACCACACACACACTCTTCACTCTGTCATTTGAACATATCCAAAACTGACAACAACTAATGCTTTCAATTTATAGGTATTAGTTTTAGTTAATTTTAACATTATTTTTACTTCTAGTCCGTGTTCTGAATACAAATTTTAGAGACCTAATTGAAATACTGCGTCTAACTTTTCGAACTGCAAATAAACATCTATATGAAGCAAGCAGCACCTGAGCAGCTACGTGTAATTTGTAAGATGCCACAACTATTTTCAACACTACAGTCATAGCCTCGGATGCCACAGGTACTATCTACAGTATGACAGGCAGTACCTACTATGCTACAGAAGCAACCTGGAATACTGCTGGTAGCACGTGAAATGCTGCAGATATCATGTGAGATGCGGCATCTAAAATGCGACAAGTACCATACTCAACTAGTCCTCAGAAAATTATGGGTAGCATACTCGATCAGTTCTCCCAAACTCACGTAGAATACATATATCAGAATGAACAATAACGCAATCATAGTGCTCAACCTATGACAATACTGCTATGGCATTAGTCTTGATAGTTAATGCTGATCCACAAGTATTAGCATCCGTATTATTTAATAATACTGTTAATCATGATTCGACTATCCTAAAACAGGTACAATTCTTGAGTGAGTAGTCTGACTCTGTCTCTATCGGCTGGTATAGATGTGGATGCGATTTTTGCGTCGATGAACTCTTCAATTATGCCTACAGTCACAGTTCGTCTTTTCTTTTTACCTTAGTTTCATCAAACTCACTTCTTGGAAGACAAAAATCAATCAGAAGAAACTTATCATTTGCATTTCCCTGTCTGGAGTTTGAATTATGAATTTTTATTCACA
This sequence comes from Rotaria sp. Silwood1, assembly GCA_905250075.1. Lineage (NCBI taxonomy): Eukaryota > Metazoa > Rotifera > Eurotatoria > Philodinida > Philodinidae > Rotaria > Rotaria sp. Silwood1. Next base: position 19,568 of record CAJNOP010000149.1, on the reverse strand, counting down.
TAAACATTATTTTTACCTTCTTTTTGTCACTAATTATTAAATTTTGAAATATTAAATTATTTTTGAATTCAATTTAGATATTTACTTCATAGAAATCGATAGATTGAAGGAAATTAAAAAACGGAGGACAAAGTGAGTGACTGAGGACGTGAAGGTAGAATCCATTATACGGATTTTGGTATCAGCAAGGCGAGTTCTTAGATTCACACCAATATATATAGATATCTAAATCATTTATATCACTTGAATTCATTAAATTTCTTGATTTATCTTAGTTCGTCCTCAATTCCTCGAATGATACGAAAATCTCAAGGTATGAATTCTATAGTTATAAATATATATTGAATCTCTTCGTTTTGTTGAAGTTTCTAATCTTAGTATCGTAGGTAACGTTGGAGTATATAAATATTGTTTGAAAAATTATAAATACCTCATTATGGTCTGTTCGATGATTTGCTATTGATGAATGACTTTGTTCACGAGTAACGGAGCGCAATGTAATGCTGAGTTTTGATGAATATCGATGTCTCTGTCGAAAAACATCATAGGTATTTTTTTTCTTTATGATATTTGAGAAAAGATAGAAACTTACATGAGGTTGGTGGGGTTGCGTCCGACGATGAAGATAAAGCTTAATGACATGAGGTCGCTTTACTGTGGAACGCCGCCGAGTAGGCAACATTGCCTTTCAGCAATAGATTTCAGTTTTATTTTCACTCACAATCACGAATGAAATCCGATTAGGAATGCGAAGATTGTCAAACGAGCAGTACTGCAAAGTAAAAATTATGATTTTGTGCTCGTGCTTTTGTTGATTAGTATGAAAATGGGCTGCACAAGAGGAAAGCTAGGAATTTTATTGCGTTGCATACACACAAGACTCCTACATAGTTACTATTTCATAATAGGCTTCTTTTATATATGCATACCATACAAAATCATTATTCATTTTCTGCTGTAAAAAATCTAATTCAATTGCGATGGTCATGTATTGTCATACAACCGAACTGGAGAAAAGAAAAACATTGCATTCATAATTCAATCAGTTAATCATATAATCTCAAAACAGAATCTAAATTCTAATATAAAAGATTCTACGAGCACTTTTGCAAGCTTCACTTGAATCAGAATTTTGATTTTCTTCAATATTCCATTTGGAAAATAATAAAGTTGTGGTTTCATTCTTGCCATCGATTGTGTAGTGAGAAAAGAAGAATTTTATTAAAATACAACCGTTACTAACAACAGCTGCAAATTATCACATTATATCGTTACAACAGAGATGGAACTGGTCAACCGGCGATCGACGGTGGAAAAGTGTAGGCGATTTGTTTTTTTATTTTTGTTCTGGACTCTTTGCTAAAGAGCATGCTGTCATGTATATTTTCTAGACGATAGAGAGTGAATTCAATGTTCATATCAGTCAAACATGGTGTAGAGCATTTGGGTGAAAATGTAACTCTTTCAATCTGTCTCATTGAAAATATAATTTTTATTAATTCGATATATTAACGTGAACATACATCTTGACTTTTTTGAATACTGGATTATATATAACAACTTTTGTATTGGTTATCGTATATATTTTTGTATAACTAATCAGAGAAATGTTTTATAGAAAAATTATGCTAACAAAAACAATTGTATTGAGTAATTTAATAAAAAGTATTTGCTCGTT
>CAJNOP010000149.1:2879-17790 GCA_905250075.1 Rotaria sp. Silwood1 | reverse complement strand
TCTGAATACTTTTTCTCTTTTGAAACTATCTATTCACTCCGAAAAACTATTTCTATAGATATTATTTCAGAAATATTACTGTCCATGATTAGTAAAAAATCAATTAAATAAGAAAAAAATAGCCTTCGTTCGAAATTGATTTTCTCAACACAGGCATGTATAGCAAAGCTGATCTTGTCACGAATGAAGCGGTCAACTATAAGCTTTAGGTTTGTTAAAGAAATAAGGCTCGATATTCAAAAAGAGCGATATGTTTTGTCAATAAGAAAGCGTAAATATTTGATCATATTCGATATGTTTGAATGAGAAAAAATTTATATGAAAGAGAAGCATGAATTATTTCATTCAATCAATGTTGAAGGAAAAACGAGATGAGAGAAACAAGTATAAATATTCGTCTAAATTGTTTGTCTGGTGATAAATAAGAATTAAGCGTTTTGTATTCTATCAACTACATTGTGGATCTTCCTTAAGATAGCCTATACTTTTACTTAAGTCTTCGGCTTGACTACTGATTTCATGGAAACTCTTTTAGATGGGAACCATGCTATTAAAATTCTTTTTCTATTCATTTTGTCACGTGTGTTCTTGTAGCGTACACAAAGCAACATCATTTAAATGATGTTTCACATGCTTAAGACTCAATTAGAACGATTCAAGCGTGAATTCGTAAATTTCTTATTAATAGTTTTCATCAGTCATCTCGCTTAATTGATAAATTCATCCACATCTCAGCAATGCACGACTTCAGCGTTTTATATTGTTTTAACAAGAACAAGTAAGCATTGGTTAATTTGTAATTTTATTCTTCTCCATTCTTTGCAAAAAAAAAACATCATCTTGAGGCATGTTTTTGTTTTTTATTTACTGCTTTCTCAATAACATTGATACATATCAATAATTTCGAATTCAAACACTTTTCAATGATGAATAATCACCTCATTTTTTCTTGAGGGTATGGATTTGGTCATGAATAATTTCTTGCCAATTGGCACTCAGAACCACCCTACATCTACAATTCTTACAGTAATTTGTAAGTGACAATAGATAGACATCTCTAACAGACAAAAATGAAAATTCGAAACAATAGAAGTGTTTCGACTAATGACTTTCAAAGTCCTTTTTCTATATATATGAAAGAATATAATCTTATTTTATTAAAATAAAAATAAACATTTGTATTCAATCGCTGAATTTAACTTCACTGCAATCATATATATATATATATATAGAAATGCAATTCTGCATGAAATAATTATATTATAGCAAACAAGCCTAGTATAATAAATAAACATGGTCTTATATGTTTTTCAGTCCCATTCGCATGATGCTCTCGTTGCAAAACAATAAATTAATGATGTATTAAAAAATAGTTTGTATTCATGTTTGTTTTTATCATGTTGGTGTTTGTAAGTCATCTGATTCAATGAACTTATCAATGGTAGCTTCTTTAAGTATTGATTTTTGATTTTGTCGTTCATTTTGACGTCGTTCAACATTAGTTCGAAAACCTTTTAAACCTATTCGACTTAAATAAAGTTCACGATGACGTTGTACGGTTGTTGTTATAGGATGATAATCTTTTGGACGATCTTTTTTTATATCAATTGGTGCGTCAGCTTCAGTACTTGCTACTGATGCATGAAGTGTACCAAGAAAATATTTTGTAAGACCATCAAGTATATCAACACAATGCATACGATCATGTTCACATATGGGTAAATCCATAGCAACAAGCGCTAAATGATTTGGTTTAGGTATACGTAATGGTGGTTCAAGACCATCAACAAAATCTGATAATTGATCATATCGTATAAATTGTGAACCCGATGGATCTAAATGTTGCCATTTTTCATAATACATATCATAATCATCATCAGTTAAGCCCTAGCCAAAATAAAAAAAAAAACAAAATCCAAAAAAAATGTTTCCCTTCATTTATTTACTTGTTGCACATCTTCGTGTGCTTGACAAAAATTTTCTAATATTACTGCAATATACATATTGACCTAAATGATAATACGAAATCAGAAAAGATCAAAATAAAATTTTTTTTCTAATACTTACTACAACGAGAGAAGTAATTATTACATAGCTTACAATAAATGGCGTTGCAATAGCCGCATCACCACAATCACCTTTATTTGATGGTGTATTTATAGTTGGATTACAATCTGGTGGTCGATCATTTGTTAATGCTTGAAAGACACCAGACCAACCGGCAGTTGTACACATTTGAAAAAGTACAATCATTGAATTAGGAAATGTTTCAAAATTAAATAAATCTGTTATACCAGCTGATTTTTTTACATAAGCAAAAAATGACATTCCAAATATTGAATAGATAAACATGACAAGAAAAAGAAGAAGACCAATATTTAATAAAGCAGGCATTGAAACAACTAATGCAAAAAGTAATGTTCGAATACCTTTGGCTCCTTTATAAAAAAAAATAAATAAAAACTTGAAAAAGTCTACGATTTATTGGTTTCTTTTAAATCGAACCTTTCACTAAACGCAATACTCTTCCAACACGTGCAACACGAATTACACGTAATAATGTTGGGTGAACAAAAAATTGTGCCATAATTTCTCCTAATGTTTGTCCTAGAAAGAAATAACATATTTAATAAAAATGAATGAAAAAAACGACATACCAAGAATTGATGCAATTACAATGATAAAGTCAAATACATTCCATGGAATAGTAAAATATTTAAAATTTAATGCAATTAATTTGATAATACATTCAATAGTAAATCTAAATTAATATCATTATATAACAGAGATCACAGTTGATTTCATTAATTTCAATTATATGAAAAATTTCACTTGGAAACGATACCCCTCTATTCTTATTGATGAAATACAAGTAGACACTAGTATACATTGCAGCACTATTGAACGAAGTATTTCTAACCATCTGAAACTGAAAACACTATAACTCACTGGAATCCAGTTTGTTGACTGATAATCAACGGACCGAATGAATTCGAGTATATCAAGAAAATATAATTGGTCGAAAATTGTCGAACGCTGCCTATGGTAGCTCGACACAGGCACTTTGCTTCAAAAACCCTGTTTTGCATCTTTTTCAAAATGACTAGTCCCATGCTAATGCGCCATCTGGAACAAGAGCAAATGATCAATCATCACTATTTAGTAGATAGTTGCCTGGAAGTCTTCCTCAAAGAAATTTCGACAAAAAGATTAGAAATCTCGATGTAATTGATTAACTTTATATTTGACGTCATGAAAATGAAATGGTGACTGTCACATATGCTCAGAATAAACAATACGAATTCGAGTGCGCGGAAATTTTTAATTTTCTTGAATTCTAATTTATATACTTCTATGTTACTATTTTAGAAGACAGCAAGTGAGCACCTTTGCATACAACGCAGAGATATATGATCATAATTCTTTTTAAAATTTTCTCTCACACAGTATCGCTTATATTGCTTAAAAATGACCCAGATTCAAAGCTACTAAGGATAAATTTTTATGATCGACTCAGTACCTTACTAAAGTGTGACATTCAACTTTTCCTATAGAGATCTTGTAGTGGAATCGTCGTGCTTTCAATGTATGCTTGTGAGCAACTTTTGTATCTTCGTAGTTTGTAGGATATCATTTTAATTAGCAGCATATAGTACACAAATGTCATGAGTAAAGTAAATTTTACCAATGAATTTAGAAGACATTAAAGTTAACAGTGTGCATGTCGCTTAATAAAATGAACTATTTTGAAATTGTTGAGACCTATGTTTTAGTAGCATGTAAGAGAGCTATAATTCAGACTGATGAATACCCTTTCTCCTAATACATTGCGAATTTTTTTTTTATTATTTACTTACATTGCAACGAAAAAATTATTCATATATCCCAGAACAAGATCATAAGTACGACTTTGATTATAATGTTCAAGACACATACAAAGCATATTAAGAAAAATACATATCATTATAAATATATCAAATTTTTGATTTGTTGTTAAATCAAAAAGAAATCTTGCAAGAGCAAACTAAAATAAACAGAAAATTCATATATGTATATATATATACATTCATTGGTTTGAAAAATTTACTCTTGGCCTTGGTAATGCTTTAGTCGGTTTCTTATTACCCATTTTTTTCATAGCACTATAATATTTTTTTTGATCTTCTGTCATAAACATTTCTAATGAACCATCAGCTCCTAACTAAAATTTAAAAAAAATCAATAATTTCCTATTATTTATCATCTTATTAAATTAATAAGAAAACTTAATTTTCGTTTTTGTTGATTAAAATTATCAATAACAACACCAATAAATAAATTGAGAGTAAAAAATGAACCAAATATAATAAATAACACAAAATAAATAAAAATATAAACATTAGTCTCATATTCTGGTTGAACGTTTATCTAAATAATTGTATTGTATAAAAAAAAAAACAGAAATATAGTATCGAGAAAACTACGAGAAATAATTCTATACTTCTTTGGCATCAGTTGCATCAGCCATTATTTCAATCCAACCTTTGAAAGTTGCCTATGAGAAGAAAACAAAAATTTAATTATTGCCAGAATAACCATGTAAATATTCGCAAGCTAAATTATTAATAAAGGGGTTTACATAACCATTGTAAGATACGAATGAAATATACGATGAGATGTATGTAGTCAACTTTAGTTTCGGTCTCGATCGCCGGAACTAGGATCACGAGAAAAAAATCGTCTCAGCTAGAACTACAAGTCTATCTTGAGACACATCATCATTTTTTTATTTTATCTTTCAAAAATGCAATAAGGAACTAGTACATATACTCTAAAGAATAGGAAGCTGCGAGTTTTGATCCAGATCTACAAAAAATGAAAGTTGCTTGTAATATTTATTTTGTAACTTAATAAGTTTATTAATTTTTCTATTCGAAAATATCTTTTGTTTCATTCAATTAAATCAAATTTAATAACTTACAACTTGAAATAAAGCCAAATAACCACTAAGAACATTATCAAAATTAATTCGTGAATTTTCCCATGTAAAATTTTTATTTAAACAATCAATTTTATTCGTTATATTTTCGGATATATGAACACGATCATGTGTACCAACATAAACACATTTATAAAATTTTCCACCAAATAATTGTACACCCATTATTGAAAATATCAACCAAAATACAAGACAAACAAGTAAAACATTAAAAATTGATGGTATGGCACCAAATAATGCATTGACAACAACCTATTTGAAAACAATAAAACACGGACAATTAAATTAATTAGTTTTATACTCGAATTCCTTCAAATCTTGATAATGCTTTTAATGGACGTAAAGCTCTTAATGTTCTCATGGATTTAAATGCTGGAATATCAGCTACATCAAATATATCAAGAACAGTTCCAAGAACACTAACAACTACAATAATAAAATCTAACCAATTCCAACCACTTGTAAAGTAATGTCTTATTCCGTATGCAAACCATTTTAATATTAATTCAATTGTAAATATAACTGTAAAAATCTTATCAAATATAGCTAAAACTTCAGAAAATGTTGGCTGTTGTCGTGTATTTACATCTTCTAAAGCCTTTTGTAGAAACAAAAGAAAACTTCTTTCCAATTATTTGTTTTTTTTTTTAATCTATGATCAACTTACTAAAGTTGTACTACTAGCTAATATACTAATAATAATAAACCATTCAAAAAAATGATGTTCAACAATACAAAGAACGAGACTACGAAGATATGTCCATTGTTCTTGAATCAATTTTGGAATATATTTCGCACAACAAGAAAAATGCTTTGATATAATTGTAGGACAACAATTTGGTGGCATATGAAGCATTTGCCATATTGGAGGAGATGTTATAGAATTAGTATTTATTGATTGTCTTCCAATATCTTCATGTACTATTGATAAGTCATTAGTTGAAATGACGAAAGCATTATTACATTCTTCTAATTTATTTAAGATTGGTAAAGGTAGATTAATAATTGATTCTTGTGTAGCAGTAAGTGACTAACGAAAGCAAAGAAAATCATATTGAATAAAAAATAAATGATTGAACAAATTTAATTATAACCTACAGTTTCATTGGTATTATTATTTTCGATAGAAGTTTTTTGTTGTCTTTGTTTTTTTCGATCAAATAGACGAAAAAAAAATTTAATAAGAAAATGAAAAAATTGTTGAATACGATCAATTGCTTCAGCAATTTTATTGTCTTCATCTTCTTTTTCAGTTAAAACATTCGAACCAAATGATGCAAGTAAAAGTGCCAAAAATAAATTTAGTATCTATAAATATAGAAAATAAAAAAGTGTCTGATTAGTATTTCGCTACACATTATCTTCATAGACGTGATTTCAATGAACAGCAAAAGAAAGAAAACTCTCTATATGAGTCAGTCCACGTAAACGATAGCCAGCAGTGCTCAAGCACGATATTCTCCGATTTGACTCAGTTAAAAATATATAATAAAGACAGCACTTTGATGATTTTTACAGAGAGTTGATTCAAAAAATATTGACCCATCAATTGTATATCAAAATTTTTATTAAGAGTCCAGTAAAATTCAATTACAACCTGAAAACAAAGCCTTCGTTCTAGATACTTTTGGTTAAAATTTATGTTTTACTTTTCGAGAAGATCGACGTTGAAAATTATGCTTTGGGCTGAACGCTTTGCTCAAGTAAGCTCGAAGATATGAGCTACCTGAGTTAGGTTAGATTGTAATTTTTATGCCACCATTAGTAAAATCCATCGAATACTAAAGACTCAATCGTTTGAGACACATTTGAAGTGTCCAAAATCTGCTCAAGTTATAATGAGGTTTTACAGGACTCTTCATAATATTTCAGTATTGAATCGAGGTTTCAATAATTTTTAAATTGTTTTGCGTCAAAAAGAATCAAACTGTTGTTTGTATTATATATATTTAAATAAGTCTCGTTCATATGCTAATGATACCGCTAGAATGTTTAATGTAACAAGATTTGCAAATAAAAATATATATGATGTATGGTATGTCAATTTTTACCTCCCAACAGCTTTTGCAGCAACATATAGTTTATTGGTTCTCTACAGTCAGGATAAAAAGTTAAGACTGTTTAATACATCTGATATTTTTATTTATAACTGACAAGTTTCAGAAATAACTGATATATTAGACTTTAGAGTACTAACTGAGATAAGAAGAAAAAAAAAGACACTAAGAAATTCTTTAGTTGTTGAAAAGAAATTCCTTTAAGTATGCATTACATACCACAAGATTACCGATGACAAACGTTAATAGAAAAAATGGAATACATGGCCATCCAGCACATTCAAGACATACCCACATTGATTCAATCCATTCACCACACAAGACACGAAAGACAATCCTTTAAAAAGAAAAAAAAAGCAGTTTATTTTTGGTTTTCCTTTATGTAAACTTATTAAATAAACGTACATAAATGCATGAAAAAAATCAAAAAAATTCCATCTTGGCATATCTTTACCAAATTTATCTGCATATTTTTGACCAAATAACTATAAAACACAATGAATAAATCTATTGAAAATTTCATTCAATTTACCTGCATTCCCACAACAGCAAAAATAAATATTATAATAATAAGAACCAATGTTAAATTTCCTAAAGCTCCCAATGATTTACCAATAATTGACATAAGACGATTCAATGTTTGCCAAGATTTAGCCAATTTAAATACACGTAACTTAACAGAATATTAAAAAAAGAACTTTATAAAACAAAAATCAAGAATTATTTTATAATTACTTACTAAACGAAATGAACGTAAAACACTTAAACCTTTTACATTGGCAAGACCTAATTCAATAAGACTAACTGTAACAATTAATAAATCAAATACATTCCATCCATTTTTCATAAATTTAGCTGGTGTCATTGCAATTATTTTTAGTACAGATTCAGCTGTGAATATAGTTGTAAAAATATAATTGCCTGTTGTTAAAATTCGTGTCATCTTTTCACTTTGACCAGGTTGATCAAGTGCCATGAATAATGTATTTAATATAATACATATAGTAATAAATAAATCAACAAATGCATCCAATATAAAAAAAGCAACAGCAGCCTATAAAAACATATATATGACTATTTTATGGATTTGTCATTAGTAGAATCTTGTTGAAGATATATAAATATCTTGAGAACTATATACGTATAAGCATCATGTACATCCTAATTAGCAAGAAATATCCTAAATAGAATTCGGGTTCTAGGCTTATTACAGCGGAAATATTGTATTTTTACAATAAGGGAAACTAATTTTTGAATTTCGACTTGACACTTTGCATAGAGATCAACCTAAATATATCACTCGCATATATTTTCATGCTTTCGAACTGAGGCATTATAATTTAATAAAACATACTTGAACTTTTTGACATATTGGCGATTCACAACTCAATTTGTGACAATAAATTCGTCGAAGTTTAACTAATGCTCGATCATATATATTAGTTGTTTTCATACTTGAAATGACGATGTTCATACGTCTTTTATAATAATATTGTAATTGCTGTTCATGCTCATTCACCGCTAGTTGAAGCTCACATTCAACAAATAAATTCTTCTGATTGTCATTGCCATGATCGATTTTGTACAATACAGTATACTGTTCTAAATAGTCAATCGAAAATGAATACATATATAAACTTATAAACATGTACTCTGGAATGTTAACTTAAAGAATCAGAGTTAAAAGTGAAAGAAGCACAAAGAAAGAATTCCTTATTTTTTCTTCTAAAATTTAAATGTGTATATATTTATGTGACTCACTCTGTGATTGAATACTTGTTCTATCCAAGTTTTGAGTACATTTTATATGAGGTTTGGCGTGATAAAACTTTAAGACAAATTTTAGAAGAAAAAAAATTTAAAAAATATATTTTATTTTTACTGTAATAGCTGAATCAATATGATTTTGATTTCGTTGTGATAAATTAGGATAGCCGATTGTTCGTTGACTTTTTTTGTCTTCATTTGCTGAATTTTGTTGTGTTTCATCCAAAATTGGTATCGTTATAGCCTTACTTATTGTTGCATTAGATAAAATAAAATTTGACTTATCGAATTCAATCGTTGATAGTGGTATGTGAAATGATCGTATATTATTTAATTCATTTTTCTAAAAATTTTATTCTATTTTAAATAAGAAAAAAAATTCTAAAGATTTACTTTTTCATTTTGTTCATATTCAACAGATACAGCGGAATGTGAAATTTTACCATTTGGATCTTCAAAACATTGTCCATTTCCGACATGTAAAAGTCCATGAGCTTTTGATGTTTTTCGTACTTTTTCATTCTTTAATTCAATATCATCTTCAATTTTACGTTTTTCACGTTCTGCATTTTCAGCTTCAACAAGTTTTTGTTGTTCTAGATAAGACATGGAGACGATAGCTAAGATTAAATTGACCAAATAAAATGAACCAAAAAATATGATAGCAAGAAAATATAAAAAATGATAACGACCAGCTGCTGACAATATCTAAATTAAAATATAATAATGATAATAATTCATAGAATTCGTTTTTTTTTTCTCGTCTTACTAATTGATAAAGATTTTCCCAATAATCTTGTGTCATTAATCGAAAACACGCAAGCATAGCCCAACCATAATTATCAAAACTATATCAATCGAAATTTAAATGAAAACAAAAGTAAATAAAATCTACCTCGTATATCCAAAATCAGGACTAAAATCAACAAAAAATTTGTTAAATTAATGATTAAAAAACAAAAATTTACTTTATCCCTCGATCTTTCAAACAAACGTAACCATCAGGACATTTTGTACTTCCACTTGCATTACCACAAAGAACATAAAGATCGTTTTCTTTATACCAATAAACTGTAAAAGTAAAACATGAAAAGTAAATTATCAAGATTATGGTTAACATCAGTGATGGTATACACTGACACTAAACGGAAATTAAGTTGCTCTCTCTAGTCTAATGTGCTTAAGATATTTACCTGATTATCAGCAGGTGTGTGTGTTTTCGCATCTTACAAAGGAAACTACATCAAAATAACACATGATCCATAAAGAGTAAACCTTTCAATATTTTGAAATATTTCTCGGCAGCCATTCAATATAAAAAGACAATCTTTTTCTTCATAGATTCCTTGTTTAGTTTGGCATCTTTCACTTAAACAGAACAATACACCTAATTTCTTTAGATCCAATGGAACGAATAGATTCAGAATACATCACTTTCATAATTCTTTTTTAATCTTGTTCTTTATTATACAAGACTTGAATCAATTATGAGTCCGAAACTAGTTCTAATAAAGTCCTTAGAAGAATTGTGATCAATATTCCTTTGTGAATAATGAAAAGCAAAAGAATTTTGCAGGTGACTGTATGTTCAAAGTTTCAAAGGAGTTGTACCAATATTTATCTTACTGATTAAAACTAATATTTATTTGCTTAAGTAGTTAGGTGTTCGATTCTTTGCAAGGTTTCATTAGAGGTAGTTTTCGGACTTATGATTAATTCAAGTTTTGTATGATTGAGAGAAAGGCTAGAAAAAGACTTATGAAAGTGATGTGTTCTGAATCTATTCGTTTCATTGGGTCTAAAAGAAATAAGGTATGTTGTTCCGTTATATTGGAGAACTGCTAAGACATATTATAAAATACTGCGAGACGCATTCTTTAAGCGCCACCTGTTAAAAGAATGATTTCCGTTATTCAGCAATACTCAATAAGTAAATGTCCAATTCGAGTTCGAATATAAGTAAAGATTCCAAAAAACAAACATCAGAATAATTGTAGCCAAAACAAACAAAAAATCGTTTAAATATAATAACTCAGATATGTTTGTGTTCTATATTTGCGTGATATTCTTAGCTGTTCTCAGATGTGTATGTTTCAATCAGCATACTCTAGATAGCGGCGATACTACAATTTAAGGTCACGCATTCGATTGAACGGCTTTTTCACTAAAGCGCATAGGAACATTCGACAAATCTTACGATCACTGTGTATACATAGACGTGCACGAGTTGTGACTTCTCGAGGGACTCTTCGCGTCCTCACGCTACGACGTTGGAATAAAAATTTAATTACGCGATGAATAGTAATACTCTGCAGTGAATATTCATCATAACAAGTTCGACTTACTCAATAAATAAAAACGAAATATGGCATCATTTACCATACTAACAGTCTTATCTTTAATCGTAATAAATAATATCTCAACATACTTTCATTGTCCATTTCTTTCAAATAGAATTCATATGACATATTAAATCCAATACTGGAAAAATTGGAATTATTTAAGAAAGATTCATAAGTTTGCACACACTTTTGTCGAAGAATGCCCATATACAATTGTAATCCTATCTATAATTAAAAGAGCAAGTTATCCAATATTTTTTTTTCTAAACCTCCAACCAAAGCAAATATAGAAAGAATAAAACTTGATAACACAGACACATCTCGTAGAGAAATAAAAGATTGTATTAAAGCATTAACAATTGTTTTTAAACCTACAATAATCAATTAATTAACAATCTATAAATATTAAACAATATACCAGGTACAATGGCAACAGTTTTTAATGCTCTTAATACACGAAATGTTCGTAGTACTGCAATATTTCCCAAGTCGACAAAAAATGTTATATATCTAAAAAAAAAATAATCAAACGAAAAGCTCAAAAAATAAATGTCTCCTCTTTTTAATACATACGCAAGTGTAATTACAATAAAATCTAACCAATTCCATGGATCACGTAAAAATGTGTATTTTTGTAGAATAAATCCTCGTGCAACACATTTTGTTAATGCTTCCAATGTGTAAATGATTGTAAAAACATATCTATTTTTTTTAATTAGAAAAAAAATACATCATGTCATTAAGAAGAATCTAAAAGAGTATCACAGTTACTCAGTTATTTCTGGTGGATTTCTAAGTGTCATAAATATGCAATTACTTAAAATAGTAAGCATAACCAATGTACTAAAAAGTGAATGTGTCAATATACGTATAGCTAAACGTCGAAAGCAATTAAATGGAGAAAATATAAAACAAGCTGATGTTGCACTAAATCGAAATATTGTATGATTTTGATTAATAACAACAAATATCTATAATTTTAAAAGAATAAAACAAACATTTTCAGAAGATTATACATACATATTCTGTACGATAATAGGAATCGATTTCTTCAATTGGTTTTCCAATAAGTTCAGTTGGAAATTTATTTTGTAAAAGTCGTGGTAATTTTTGTCCAACAGCTAATTCTTTATTAGGCCTTTGTTTAGGACCATTTGCTTCATCTTTCGTTGAATTATTCATACAATGACGTTTATCATTATCTTCTTCACGTATTGTTTGCCGTTCTAATCGTTCAGAAGCAATGCGTTCAGCTTCTTCTTGTCGATAACGTTCAATACGTTGAAATGATTCTTGTGTAAACTCGCGAAAGACAATTGACTTGTAATCCATCCTGATTATCAACTCTTATATCTGTTCATAGATAGTTTTTATATAATTATACATTTATGTTCATAATAGCGAAAATAAGTTTATAGTTACCTAAAGTCGTTCGTTTCACCAATGTTATTTCATTAAGTATGGTAGCACATGAGCGCATGTTCAATATTCTATGGGGATGACGTTGTTTTCCACCTATATTGATATAGATGAAAACAAAACAGAGCGAGTGTAGAATCACGTCATTGTATATCAAAATAAATTAGTTTTCCAGATTAAAACAGTCTGGATAGGTACTATATGAGGACCAAAAAACAGTCGATGATTACGTCATATTGTCACTATTAAATAGTAATAAAATGGAATTATACAATGTCAATATTATCTAGTATAAATTTAATCTATACAGGACTTATTTTTGTAATTTTTATGCAAAAGTAAATTCTGTCATTTCGATATCCTTTCTTTATGATATTGTTTATCATAAATATTTATTGTTCTTAGATTAAATTTATAGGGATCCAAAGTCATTCATTTGACTTGTTTTATTTCATTAAGTATGAAAGTATATCAACACATGTTCGATATCTCATGGGTAGAACATTGCTTTTCACCTATATTGATATAGATGAAAAAGAAAACAGAATAAGCGTAGAAGTCGCGTCATCGTATAGTAAAATACATTAGTGCCCTAGTTTACACCAACCTGCATGTGTACTATATGAGGATAAGAAAAATTCCATAAATGAGTATTATGATAGCCGTAAATGGCCAAATACAACATTGATAAGAACAGTGTGAACAACTGTATATAGGCTTCTTTTCACTCAAGACGGAGGAACTTACCAGTCCCACCACACATAACAAGCACCCCAAAATATTTTTTTATTTCAAAAAAAAGTCTTATTAGAGCAGCTCCTTTGAGGCTCAAGTGTGGAACTCACATATGTTCTTTAACCTTATTAAACTAAAATAAAACATTCGTCTCAAAACCAAAGCTAGTATCCATGCCATCCAATATCAAAATTGATAGAAAAGTCCAAGATGCATGAACTTGAGATTTTTACGATGTACCTCCGTAGAGCTACTAGTCAAGTAATACTCGCTTCGATTTATCAACAAAACTTTACTAGACTTATCAAGAATACACGACTAAAAATGAGTTTCTCGAAAGTCGGCATATAGTGTTGAATTAAAACATAGAACTCGATTAAATGCGCAGTAATTACCTCGACACCGACAATCATATTGTTTGGTCAAGTGGCGCCCTCTTTTGATATTCAAATTGACAAAGTCAATATATACAGTGGGGCCAAAAAAATGTGTTCACAGTGAGAATCGCGGAGTGTTCATGTGGAAGGGGTTGAAAACCAGCTAAATTCGTTCGGAGAGACCAGGGGTGTTCGGTATAACAAGGTGATGATAAAGGAGGGGTGGTCAAAGAGAACTGCAATCTACTGTCAAAAACAAGAGAGACTGTGCATAATTACACGAATCAAAAACATTTTCAACCTGCAAATTTTATGTAGAAAATAAATTGTAGATTTAATGAAATACTTGAGAAAAATCATAAATTATTGAATCAATGAACACTTTTCTATTTTAAAAGAAAATTTTCCCATGCGCCGCAATTTAACAAGGGCTTCAAAGGAAACACTGCATTATTACTAAAAAAAATTAAAGTTTTGTTTTTTCGAATAGTATTTGCAGTCGGAACTATTCGCAACAATAAGCAAAAAAGTCGTTTATTGTCAATCTGTTTCCAGTAGTTTAGTATAACTCAGCACTGTTTGTGTAGCCACTACCAGTCCAACCACCAGTAACTAACACTTTTTCATCGGTTAATAAGGATATTTCGTGCAAATATCGTGCATAATTCATGTTACTAGTAGTTGTCCAAGCTCCTGCTGATGGATCATATAACTCAGCACTAGTAAGAAACGCACCACTACCGAATCCACCAGTAACTAACACTTTTCCATCGATTAATACGGATGCTCTGTGACTGTATCGTGCATAATTCATGCTACCAGTAGTTGTCCAAGTTCCCGTCAACGGATTATACAACTCAGCACTATTTAAATAATTACCATTATAAGTTCCGCCAGTAACTAACACTTGTCCATTTTTTAATACGGATGCTGTATGAGAAAGTCTTGCATTATTCATGCTAGCAGTCGTTGTCCAAGTTCCTGTTAATGGATCATACAACTCAGCACTATTTAGATAGCCCCCGCCACTAACATCATATCCACCAGTAACTAACACTTTTCTATTTGTTAAGAGAGATGCTGTATGTGCAGTTCGTACATTATTCATATTACCAGTAGTTGTCCAAGTTCCTGTTAATGAATCATACAACTCAGCACTATTCAGAGGCAACCCACTGTCTCCACCAACAACTAACACTTTTCCATTTGTTAAGATTGATGCTGTGTGAAGCTGTC
>CAJNOP010000148.1:381262-407884 GCA_905250075.1 Rotaria sp. Silwood1 | reverse complement strand
TTTCTTTTTGATACATATTGATGAGTTTCAGTATGTTAAATAAACTACAAATTCCTTTCATTGAACGATAATAAGTCTAGTTTTAATATATATAAACTAGATGTACTATGTAATAATTTAACTATTTTTTTCAAATGGAAAATGATAATATTGAATAACTAATTGAGTAAGTTGTTTTAAAGGAAGAATGCCATTAGGAGTTTCTGGGTGTGGGTGTGAGTGGGTATGGTATGGATGTGGGTGGGTGTGGGTGGAGTGTGTGAATGTGGGTGTGAGTGTGGGTGTAGGTGTGGGTCCTCTAGATCACACCTACACCCACACTCTCACGCACACCCACACCCCAAGCAGTATCCGTGATAGTGCGGCTCATAATTCATTCTACTACGAAATGTAGAATACATATTTCGAAAGAATTGGCGTCTTTGGATTTTTAATGTTCTTATTAATCGATATGATTTCATATTGAGAAGCAAAATCTGCCATACAAATATCGAATTCCGGTTCTTTTGGTCTATCAAAATATTTGTCAACTAAGTTAGACATATATATTTTCATCATCTGGATCCATTTCTTTTAACATGTTTTGCGATTTTAAAAATTTACAACTGTTTGAATGTGCTGGTACAAAAACAAAACCTCGACTTGAATATGTAAAAGGCATTTTAGTAGCCCGATAAATAGCTTCTTGTACACTAACTTGTCGATTATTAAAAAAATGTACCTGTTAATTTTTTCATTTCTTCACGTACTGATATATTTCCTTCACGACATTCTTTATGACTTGCTTCTAATAATAAACTCATTTCCTGTTGTGGGTTCGTTGTATACGACATAAGATATTTTGCACAGGCATATGGATCAAGTACGAATTGAATATCCATATTAGCATTCCATGCTTACAATAATTCTTCATTATATTGATTAACCCATCGTGCATTAGGTTCTCTTTTGTGAATTACTATTGTTCTAGTATGAACTAATCGAAGAGCACTTTCATACTCGTCACAGGTCCAGTTATATTTTGTTAGAAGATTATAAAAATCCGACCGTAATAACATTTTTTCTTTTTCCACAGTATTCATCGTTGTATTCCTTTTAGCTAAAATTTCTTTCACTTTTTTACTATGTTGTTTTTCATCATCATTATCAACTTTTATTGGCTCACATATAAAAGTCCGTCGAGCAACAGGTCGCGGAAATCCAAATCGACACAAAGTTTTATGATATTTTAAACAAGATTTTGAATGATTACGAGAATGAGTTTGTACTTTTTTGATAATATTATGTAATTCGGCATCTTCATCCAACGGAGAAAATCGTGTCATAATATATTTGTCACAAAATTTAACGATTTCTTCACGAGTTTTTTCATCTGTTTAGGGTCCATAGTATTTAGGGGCACCTTCCACCCAAGTTGGCATATATGAATGTGGTGAGCCTCGTAATTGCAGTTCTATACGAGCAAACCAATCTTTTACATTTCCTAGACAGCATGCTCCACCTGTCACAAATAAATTCATCAAAGAAGTAAATCGTCTTTCAAATAAACGAGCAGCTAGAACAGGATTTGCTCGTAATAGTTTTGCTTTTTGTTCAAATGCATATGATTCCTTAATTGCAAATTCACTATGACGTACAAATGTATCAATAAATTCTTTTCAACGTAGATCTGCACTCGACAGTGTAATGAAGAAAGTTGGAAAACCTAATTGGCGTGTCATTCCGAATAGATCTTTTAGACGTTGATGCCAATACTGTGGATTACCTGAAACAGATTGCAAATGACAATATATCATATCTGTATTCATTAGAAATTTCATTTGCCCTTCGTTCAAGCTTTATTTAGCAGTCATTAGTAATTTTTTTCGGGAAGCAATATTGATTTCGGAGTATACTTGTTTCAAGTCGCCTAAATACTGTAGATAAAAGATGTAACTTGAATCAGCAGCAAACCGAAAATCTGGTGAACATAAACGTGCTTTACAATATTCTTTCCATTTCAGACTTATTTCACGTTCTTCATCATATGGGCTTCGCCCATCTGGAAATAAATGAAGAAAGGCTAATGCTTCAATTGTTTTATCAGTCAATAATGAACTCAATTTATTTTTTTCTGCTGGTGCTACACACTAAAATAAAATGTGTCGTATATATGTGTCGTACAAGAATGTGTCGCAGACTCCATTATAAAAATGTGTCGTACAAAAATGTGTCGCATTATAGATGTGTCATAGCCTATATGTCAACCGTTCATTCACCATTTTGTTTTGCGAGTGCAGCTGCATATAACCGAGCCTATTGAACGTACTTGACTTACACATTTTCGTATGCCTTTTTTTCTTGATTATTTCTGGACCACTTATTATTCGAGAACATGTTGAGAGGTCGCTAGATGATCGAGAATGGACTGCCTCGAAGTAGTCTGATCGAGATCAATTGGTCTCGAGACAGTTAGATCTTAAGATCTACCGTCTTGAACTCCAAGAATAGATGCTACTATTTGAAATTAACTGAAAAAATAGTAAATATTCGAATTTTCAAAAAAAATAATCCTCGTGCCGAAAAATGGATTCAAATCACGTGTTAAAAATGTGTCGCATGTGTCGCACAAGAATGTGTCGTACGTCCGCTGGAAGAAATGTGTCGCAACGAGCTCCTCGTGTCGCATATTAATGTGTCGTACATTGTGTCGCAAAGTGCGACACATGCGACACATTTTATCTTAGTGTGTACTATACATGGTTCTTTATCAAAGACTAAAAAAATCATTAAAATCACATGGCTGAGCACATGAATCTGTACCAATATTATATTTAGTACGAATATCTTTATTATCTTCATCTAATTCTTCATCACTATTAGTATTATTTTCAATGTCATATAATGCTAATGCTTTCAAACGATTTTTATCAGATATTTCTGTTTCTTCAAGTAAATTTTCTTCTTCATTGGTATCAACATCCATTGATTCAATTATTGACTCACTGTTGTTTTCGTGTTTTTTTCTTGATTAGATGTAAGATAATTTTCATTAATATCATTTATATTTATGTTTCTATAGCCTGGATGCATTTTAGTTAAAACAAATAGAGCATCTCTCACATCGTGTGGATTTATTAATTGTTCTTTCCACACAGCTTTATACTTTAGTCGACGTTTCAATTGTAATCGCACCATCATAGATTTATCAACTGGACGAGATAATGCAGTTACAGTAACTTGTACATCTGATGGCACACAATGAAGTGACCCTTTAGTACCTTTTTGTGCCAATCTAGTTGATAATTTACCCGATGTTAAATTTACAATTTTCATAAATGGTAATCTTAAAGCAATTAAATGTTTTTCGAGATTCTTTAACTTTTTTAATTCAAATGAGCTTCATACACTTTTAACTTATTCACGATTGCTCGAGTTGGTATTTGTCGCTTCTTTATTTTATCTAAACATAATTTACAAATCCATTTTCTTTCTCTTGATAATCAATAGTTAAAGAAAGATTGAATATATTTTTTTATTTCATATGACATGTTCTTTTTTATATACTTTTCTTCAACAAATGGTATTACCTGATTATGAAAAAGTGCTAATCGGCATGATATACAAACATAATCAGGTCATTCTCGAATTATCTGTCGGAATTTATTCAAATTATTCATGTATAGATTTCTATGTTTTATTGTAAATTTATGACTTTGAATAACATTATATTTCTTTTAAATACGTCTACGTTGATTATAAAGACGTCTTGAATTTTGTCTCATGATAGTATTATTATTTCGATACCAATTTAATGCATACTGAATCATTTTCAATCGTGTCGAATTATCAGTATAATATCTGTCCAAACCTTGAGCTTCCTTGCGTGCTTAATATTGATTTCGAAAATCTGAATTATTATGATATCTATTTAAAATATGAATCTTCGATTGTTCTTTAACTTTGCCATGAAAAACTTTGTCTTTATGATATTTATGACAACAATGAATCTTTGACTGTGATTTCATTTTTTCACGAAAATTTGAATTAGTATGATATTTGACTAAAATACGTGAGTTTGTACGAGCTTTTGTTTATCACGAAAATCATTATTGTTATGATATTTATTTCGATCATATATTCTTGATCGTTCAAATTATTGTTCACGAAATAAAAGATTATGAGAACAATTTTTCTTGAACCAATGATTTTGTCTACTAAACTTTGACGTTGATGTTTCATTACTATGACTGTTCTATGATCTTTTTTTATCCTTTCGAATTTGTAATTGTCTTTATCGTTCATGATCTAAACGACAAACTTTTGATACAAGTTTTTTAATAATATCCTTGGTAATACTTAAATCATCAAGCTGCCATTCCATCTCGATTGAATTAGAAAATAAAACTTGTTCATCGTTGTTAATATAATTGATGCAGTTTAAAGAAATTAAATTTGCATCTGATGTGCCGAATGTTCTCGGTGCATATGAAACAACTAAACCATTTTGTCTAAAACTTAAAAATCTTTTGGCAGCTTTTACCGTTGGAATTAAAATTCGTCATGAACGACTAACTCGTAAATGAACCAGTTGGTGTCGTTTGTAGGCTTCTTTTTGTGTTTTAACTTTTGATAAAACTGATTTTTTTCGAACCATAACTAATGTAATAAAATCTGATGAAATAATTTTCGATTTAAAACACTTAGATTTTCTCGTTGAGATTAAGCACGTATAAACTAAGGATGGCTTAAACTCCTTAGTGAGAAACGGGTATTATCTCTTAACTTGGCGAGATAATCAAAAGAAAAGTTTCTTTCGAGCTAAATCTTTTTTATTACTTAGCGAAGATATAGTCGATTCTAAGTAAGAAACTTTAGAAAGTCAAAAACTTGGTGACTTTCTTTCAATTAAATTTTCAATTTATGGTTTTTTGTTATTATTTATTTATTGTTTTGACGAATGTGATCTAAAATTAAGTGAAAAAACGTATAAAATCAATAAGATACTATGGGATAAAACATCTTTCTATAATAAGTACAAATGTGGAAAAAAGATTACAAGAAAATTTTGTTATTTAATTAATTGTAGCACTCATAAAACACTTCATAACTATATAGAGCCTTTACGAATATTTAGATCCAAGCTTTGTAAATAAGAAATATGTATTCTGATAGAGGGCTCTGATGTTTTTGACTTCTAAAGTATCGTTTATTTATATCTGTGATTCATTGTCTACTGTCAGCTGTGTTCACAGCTGTTTGATATATGAGAAAAATAAGTGGCAGGTAACTTTGTTTTATTTTTTCGAATTGAATTATCTCACAGCGAAAGGGCGAAATTGATTCATATTTGTCATTTTTGGGAGCTGATTATAAGGAAATGAAATATGTTTAGAGCAATATCGATACAAAAAGGTACCAGTTCGATCTCGATACTTGGACTTCGCGTTTGAACAAGCACTTTATGACTATCCGTCTTCAAGATCATCCGTTCACAAAATGAGAAGTTTAGATGCGTATATCGAGAAAAGATAAAAGAAAAAAAAAAAAAGAAAACTCGCGAAGGATTACATGAATGCTGTGCTTTGCATCGCATAAAAGAAAACTCGCACACGACTACATGAATGATGTGCTTCGCACCGCATTAAATACAAAATGTTAGAAAAGCTATTACAAGTTTATACAACTTCACAATGAACAAGATCAAGTATAATTCTGTGACATCTGCACAGGTCACTCTTTTTTAGTTTATATTGCCCACGGCGTAAATTTCTGCGAAAAAAACGCGTTCTCAAAACGCATTTTTCCATAGTTGCGAAACGCGTTAATGCTGACCGGTTTAACGCATTTCACATCTGCTAATATGAACGCTGTGAAACGATCGTTTTTCTAAAAACGTTTCGTAGCGTTTCTTTAACTGTGGTGTCGTATATTCTAGATGGAAAAAAATGAAAACCGTCAAGTACTTCATGCACTTTGAGTTGCAGATACAATTATTTTACTCGATTACATTTTTCATACACCTTTAGAGCTATAACTTAGATCAATTTTGATAAAGCCAACACATAGATTCGAACACGAGAACATAAGAGTAGAAGACATGTGTACAAACCGTTCAACTAAAATAATCTAATGATATAAGTGCTTATTCCATAGTCTTTCAGAGATTTGCGTAAACTTACTAAATTAGATTTTCAGTATCCCATTCCATTAAATTAAAAATTATCATTTCCTTGGTGACTATACCCAATAACGAGTTTGATCTACTCTTGGTATATTTTTTATTTGAACTTGTTCAAATTTAAATTTAAATACCCAATTGAAACGATTTTAATTAATTTAAATTGTATTTAATATTTAAACAAGTTGAATCTCTTAGATATAAATTTTAAGAAATTTAAAAACAAATTTTTTGAATTGTTTTCTTTATTTAATAGATTTTTGTATAAGTAAATTCGTCATCCTTTTATCCAAAAGTATCACTAAATGCAAAGAATATTCTTTTGTAAATCGAATATTCTTTTTATTAATAGGTCATGCTTACATTAACAAAGTAAGAACTAAAATCATATTTAATAGTATTGTACACAGTATCATCAGTCACTATTAAGTAGTCCAAATATGAATTCATATCAATAATTATTCAAATTATAAATAACTCGAGATTCTTTTGTTCACAAATAAACAAACAAAGTTGTCGTACACATTATACTAGCATCAGTCTTTACTAAATCTCTTCGAATTGTTCAATATTTAAAACAATGCTTGGTTGAACGTTACGAAACACGTTTTCTTTCAATAAAAAGCTAGTGAAATGAGTTTTCAAGGAAGAAAAAAATATTTTTCTTACACTTTAATGTTCAATATTAGTCTAACTACCAATCAGACTTATATAACAGTCTAGCAGCTTAAACATTTAGAAGAATTCGATTTTAATCTTGCGTTTGGAAAGTTTGGGTCATGATTTTCATGTTGAGAAACAGTGCAAGGAACAAAATGTTCAAATCCCATTTCCTATAATTTCTAACATAGTGCCAGAATTAACTTTGCTTAACTCATACGTTTTGCACAGATAAATTCCTGCAAGACTCTGGATGCAAAACGGATATATTTTGCATCATTTCAAACAAAAACGATGCAAAATGCCTTTGAAAAGGAAACGCGTTTCATATTTCTCCGAATCTGTGTCTCTGGAACGCGTTACCTATCGACCGAAATGCGTTCGACATTATTTTACTTCGGAAACGCTTCGAAACGCAATCTTGGAAAAACGCGTTTCAGATCATTTCAACAAACGACAGCAGCAAAACGCATTCTATCGAAGTAAGAATGCTGTGAAACGCGTTCTATATTGAAAAAACGTCGCGAAACGCATGCTGCAATCTCAGAAACGCGTTACGCAGTCCGTTTCCTTGAATATT
Source organism: Rotaria sp. Silwood1 (assembly GCA_905250075.1). Classification (NCBI taxonomy): domain Eukaryota; kingdom Metazoa; phylum Rotifera; class Eurotatoria; order Philodinida; family Philodinidae; genus Rotaria; species Rotaria sp. Silwood1. The sequence continues at coordinate 400,484 of CAJNOP010000148.1, read as the reverse complement.
TTACTCCATGGGTGGTTAATCGCGTAATGAAAGGTTTTTTTTCGTGATATAAATAGTTTCCACTTAAAGATATAAAATTGTTGGCAAAGCTGTTTCATGATTTTGTGAATTTTCAGAAGTTCTTCTTGAGCGTCTTTTCATAGAGTCTTGTATTTCAGGTGAATATTTCTTTGGGTATATTAATTGAAATAAACGATTTTTTATAGTATGTCGTTTCAACCATGCAAACAATAATAAAGATAAAATACTAATGACTCTAAAAACCAAAAATAATCCACTTGTTGCTTCAATTCCAATCACAATTGATGTTGCATCTGAGCTGGAACAGTTCTGTACTTCAAACCATTTTTCTCTTAAATTTTCAAGTTCACCTGATTCTTTCAGTGATAGAATATTCACATCTAAATCTTGTGCATATAACCATTCCTTAGGAGTAACAATAGCAAATACACTTTTAGAAAAACCATCTCCGACTGCAGTTAGATCACAATATATATTATTCAAGACATATTCACCATTACCACTATCCACAAATGATGCGTCAATAATACCTGCGCGTAGATCATCGAATGATTCTTCATAAGACTGTAATGGATAAAAATTTCGAATACTATTAGATATTTCTCTCAAATAATATTCTTCATCAGATGAACCTACAACAACACCGAAACGATTAAATGGTATTTTTCCATTTTTAATATCATCAATTCCAGAAATAAAAGTTTTTGATTTTGCTATTGTCAGCTCAGATGCTAAATTTGCAGTATATGATGCTACTAATATTAAACTTAAGATATATAAACCACCAGTTAATAAACGTCCAGAAGCTGTATTGCTACTGAAATCTACACCATATCCAACAACAGTACCAAAACTATACCATAAACTCATTGAAATTTGAGACAATATTGATCGATTTTGTAATGCTTCATTATTTTGTCTCTCTATTATAAAGACCAAAATACCAGAATAGATTAAAGTACCTAACAATAATAACCAGAGATTACGTGAAAATGGTTTTAAGAATGAGAACAGATCGATATTAACATTGCCTGTTTTTCGTATAAGAATACGTAAAGAATCATCATATATACTACTTGAAAATCGACTAATTTTCTTCGTTCAGCTGTAACAGTCACATCACCTATCACAATATCGTAAACACCATTACTTATTGCTAGAATTAATTCATTATATGTTTGATTTGATGGTGCTAATTTAATAGTTGGAATAAATCCCATATTATTTTGCAAGCGTTTAATAAGATCCGGTACATAGCCATTATACTCTATTGTACTTTGTCCAGATGCATCTGTGACCTTTTCAACTATTGTAAATGGATCTGATTCAATAATACCTATTCGTAAATTTACATTTTGAAGACTTGCTCTACCAGTAGGTTGTGTTAATGTATTACCAGGCCATATAATAATATTTTCTTGTGTAGATATTCTCCAATCACCAGGATGAGAATATTCTAATATAGGCACAAAATGCAAACCATTCGAAGATGGCTGAGCATTTTTTGCAGAATAATACAAACCAGTTATTCGATCTGTTACATTAACATTAAACTGTATAGGACCAGATATACCAAGAAATTCTGTTCTAGTAACTGCATCTAACAATAACTTCGAATTAATGAAACGATGACCAAAACAGTCTGCAGCATTAACAAATGATAAACATGAAGAACTATTTCTTTTTGATGCACACAATTGTTGTAATGATTGAATTAATGCCCATGTTGCATCAAATGCAAATAATGCATAATAATCTACATTCATCGATCCAGGAAATGATTCAGGTTCATACTGTTGCCAAATACTATATGCTGCATTTAATAATGTTGCATTAATTGATGCATTGACAACTGATCCTATAGTTGGTTTCATCAGAAGTATTCCAATTAAGTTTTGATGAAACCTTTGCTTGAAAGAATTTAATGGAATACTGACACTGAGTATCCATGTAAAATATGGTCCGACTACATTAAAATCAAGACCCTCTTGCAAAATCATAGATGTATAGAGTGATTCAGCCCATATAACAACAATTCGTGTTGCAGCATTAGTTAAAAGGCTTTTCAAATCACCACGAATACTAAGTATACCAATATCAAATACAATCAATTGCTTGACTATTAAGCCACTTTCATTAAATGCTTTACTCACACTTTTGTGGCTCCACCAAGTCCAAAAGCGTCATTTTGATAAATTATTGTACATGATGTCCACTTAAATCGAATGAATAGTTTTACAAGGGCCAATGCTGCTGCATCGTCCGAAGAAACTGTACGATAAAAATTAGGATAAGTATTTTTATCAGATAAATCAGGATCAGTTGCAGAATACGATATAACAGGTATACCAATTTTTTTACCAAAAGGAGCAATTAGATGAGCTTCTCTCGATAATTCTGGACCAACGATACCAACAACATTTGAAATAGATACTGCATCACACGTAACGTCCAGAGCATCTATTATGTCACCAGTAGTTTGCTCTGCTTGCCATCCTATGAATTCTCCTTCGATTGTCATATTATATTGATGAGCAAGTAGAATTGCTGCCTTAAACATTGCGCGAGCATGAATAGCAGCCAAATTACTAGTATCAGATACGTTTGCTATCTCATGAAAAAGACCTAGCAGGCTAATGTTAGAAGAATTTGACGATGGCCAACTTGCTGTTACATAATCTATGTTGAATTTTACAAGTATAAAATATAACCATAAATGTTGAAAGTTACAGTACAATAGAATCGTTGTTCAATTATCTAATAAATAAGATGATTGAGTTAAGTATCAACAAAAACACAATATATACTAAAATTTAAACACAAGAGCAAAATAATATAAGAGGCAATAGTGATTGAGAAATCGAGAAAAGCGTTTTTGTCATATTTTTATATGATTCGGCAGAGCTCGACAAGCCCTACAAGAATATCTATATTAAAAACAAATTTTTAAAGATATTATTTGAGATATAATTTACAACAAACTTTAAAATAACTTTGAAAAAATTCGTTCTTTATTTGTAGAAGAAAAATGTTTGTTTTTTCAAAAAAATTGAGCATTTTCAAATTGTTAATTTCGATGTACATAGAAAGCCTAAGAGAATGTTCATATAACATGTCGCCCGAAAGTGGCTGAGCCTACAAAAGGACTACTAGCAAAAGAAATCTATTGGAGCATACTATACAAATTATGTACTCTAATTAATTTTATTAATTATCTATTCTATAAATTATACCTCTTTTTGCTTGTCATAATACTAGGAAAAAGATATTTATTGTTTTTTTTTAATTCTGCTGTACTACAACTGAGAGCGACAACTTGTCTTGAATACATTCAATTCAACAAAAAGTCACTTTTAACATAGTCAAGTATTGCTGATTTAATTGCATTTTAAACTTGAACATACATAGAGAAACATATCATAGATGTCAATAAAGGTTTTTTTTACAATATTTTTGAGTTTTATAGGGGTCCTGTGAGGTCACTTTTGTGCAAAATTTTGATTATTATGATATTTAAGATCATCGTTTCAGATATCAATACATTGATTATAATTTCCTCGCCACTGCTTGATGAGTTATCTGCAAACGAAAGTGATTGTTAGATAATGCATGTTGGCAACAACCATTTCCAGAATACAAAGAACGGGCGCTTATTAAATTTAAACTAATAAAATTTTTTGAATGAGTTGTATCAAAGTTACGGCTCACATCCTTGCAATTTTTCACAACTTTCAAAATATTGGCTCTTTCCATCTAATTGTGAATATGGATACCTTGAATTTTTCTTCTTTAGTGGTTAAAAATTTTCTTGATTTTTTCAGAATCAATAATGTTTGAAAGAAAAACAGTTCTCAAAAATTTTCTAATCGATATATCTTTGCAGCCACTTCAGTATAATTCAAACAAATAAATAATGATGTTAAGAGAATATTTATTGCGCAAAAATAAGATTCTAGCTTAAAAAATAAGACAGATGTAAGTGTGAGAATATCATTAGACATTTTTGTATACATATAGAAATACAAAACAAAAGAAAAAGAAAAACGTAAAGACTGAACACTAGTGGATTTGATGTGATGAATTTATTAAGAGCAGAGCCCGTGAGATAGTGAACTTCACTTTATTTGAGTTTTTACACAACAAATTGTCTCGTTCAAACACAGCCACAAATAAAATAAGACGAAAAAAGTTTGTTTCATGTTCTGATTATGCAACATTCAAGAATTCTTTTGATGTGGACGAAAAAGATTGCATGTAATAAAGTTCCTTCATTTACTTTTCCTTATTGCTTGAATTAGAACTTTTATTTTCACACAATAAGTACACATTTAGATGCTCTTTGAAATTACGATTTGTTGAAATTGCTCAAGTAGTTGTCCAGATATATCGATAGGAAAACCTTCAAGATTTAGCAACTTGTGGCGATCATTTGGCTCTAGTGTTTTATGTAAGAATTTCATAATAGCTCGAATGATGTGCACTGCAGGGTGTGGGTGTAAGGTGTGAGTGTGAGTGTGGGTATGGATGTGGAGTGAGGGGTGTGGGGTGTGGGTTTGGATGAAGTGAAGATAAACAGCCACAGCCACACTCCACGCCCATATCTGTTCAACACTATTTAGAAACTTCATTAAATGAATGGTTTAATCAATCAAAAGCCGCTCATGTCGTAATAACCAACTGGTCGACAATTGCCGATTAACCTCAGTTCTTCTATTTCAATGTTTTTATTATTTCAATATATATATAATTTCAACTTGTTGGCTCTATCTGTATTGAATAGATGTCGGCACATTCGAATAACATCCTTGACATACGGCCAATGACGGTGCAATCTAAACGGTCATAACACCCGTCAATCAAGCAATATTGCAGGTAAATCACCGTAAAAGTCTCCTACGAAAATTCTTTCGCCGTAACGATTCTCTCTGATTGAATAATATCTTTCTCATCGAGATTCTCTTCCCTGAAAAAGAAAGAAAAAAAAATGAGTGGAAGAAAAATAAAAGAATAAAATGTGACAACAAATATAAAACAAAGAATTGTAAATAATGATCAACTATCGCATAAGAAAAAAATCAATTTGAAAGATGAAAGTCCTTAATTTCGATGATTGTCTTTGTACTTGATTCTTTTTCATTTCTCAAATAAAAATAACCCAATAGAAATGAAAACATACAAATATACTGCATAAAATCCAATCGAGAAAAATTTTTATACGACCAGCATCCACACCACCACCCACACTCTTGTTTGAATTAAAATAGTGTAAAATCAAAAGTAATCTATTTTCTAAAGATGAAACAACTTATTACAATTAGATTATAATAATGCTATTATAATAGGTTTTTTTATTTGATTTTGATTTTTTTTGTAGTGTCGTTTTACATGAGTACTGTGAAAATTAAGTATGTATTTAGAAAGTGTTCACTATAAACTAGGAAGTTGTGATGTCATATTCAAGTCAGTTCTTTTTGGCTTCGAAAACTAGCTTTCGCCATCGAGCTGATCCATTCGCATCTTCGTTGAATCGATGATAGGCATTGTCAGCAACTTTCCAGTCTGCCGAAATTCGTTTGGGTGGCAAATCCTTTTGAGGTTGCTTTATACCCCACCATCGCCATTTACAATTGTTAAAAGCACATGTTTTCGGTTCGGCATAATGACCACATACTGGGCACTTTGATGTGTCAGCGTTCGTGCCACCAACCAGATCGAATTGTCCAAATCCAATATTAATAAATACTGTCTTTTGATAGGCCTCACAATGCCCATTGGTGCACAGAGCCTCAACACAAAGGCCATGGCTCGCTGAGTGACAATCAGGAGTGCTGGAACCCCACTCACAACGTTTGAGACCACTTGTATCGCTCGCATCAACAAAATATAGACCTAACTTATTATGAACAGCAATGCCATTAGCAAAATATGTGTGCGGGTCGGCAGTGCGTAAATTGTAGACACGTGTTGCCGGAGTAACAATAGTTTTCTTGTTTATGATTGACTTTGTTTGAAGACAATCATCGACCAAGCTGTAGATGCAATCGTTGATGCGAAGCTTATTAAGTGAACAAAAACCACCATTTCCGATGAAGAATGGGTGTTCTTCAGTTACGCACAACATGGTTTGCCCAACATTTAATTCGATGTATTCATCGACATCATGAATGAACACTTCTTCAACCGATGTAGTGACCATCTCACCGAACAACGTAAATGCAAGTAAATTGTCACCGACTTGAATTTCGCTGATATTTTTCTTAGTTCCATCAGAAAGCGAAATAAGTGTATCGGGTAGGAAACAACCATCTTGAAATTTCTTGATTAGATGTAACGTGGAATCTAAATTTAATAAAGTCGCACTATAATTGTGAATAGCAAATATAAAGAGTATATCTACAGAGTGACTAACAGATTTAGATTTTGAAAATTTCTGAAAAGATAGTAGAAATGAGCATTTACATTAGTTTCCAGTCATATTAAAATGCAGTTTCATAGAGCTCATCATGCTCACTTTTAATATATTCACTACCAATATATAGAACGCTCATCTTTGTGATAGAGACATTTTCATAATACCAAAAATTTATGACATTCGTTGGTATTAGTATTGCTATTGATACTTTGCCGAGAAAAACGAATTACTTTTGTAAGGTTGTACTTTCCTAAGGAAAGCATTAAAAATACAAAATTAGCTTCGCGAAATTTTTGTCTTTATTTTTTTTTGTCGAGAGCAAAAGCTTCTTGCAAACGTCTATCAAAGCTTTCGGGACTGAGTAATTCCAATCTGTTATCGATTCCTCAATATTGTGAGTTTGATATTTCTCGTCCAACAATCATTACTAATACCCTAATACTGACTTGCTATTACTACACGCCTAATTTGTATGCTCTTGAACTTATATACGACAGTTGAAGATGTCGACTAGTAAGTTTTAAGAAACTGAGATATCAATGTAAGTGCTCATTTTTGTCACCTCATTCGAAATTTTCATAGTCGAAAATGCCAAAATCATTCTATGGTTTTTCAGCGACAAGTCCTTAAGAAAATACTTTAACACACTACATACTATGACGAATGCCTAAATCCGACAGAATGCGATGATCTTCCGGTTGAAACCCAGCGAATAACAGACGCTGTTGAGTAGTTGCTATACCTGTTCTGTCTTCAATCTTACGTTTGATTTTCTCGATAGTATCGCTGACCTCACATTCGATTGTGATGGTGCTACCAGATATCAAATACACGAAGATTTGCATTGTGAATATATAACTAGAGTATTCTAAAAATAAAGCAAAACAAAGAGGGAAGATCATTGTTTTAATAATATGGCTATGTAATGACAAATGACTCAGATAATGTTTCTCAATGTAACAGCGAGCACTACTTATGTCATTCACTTGGTAGCAAGTGGTAAAATATCATGAACAAAAAAAAAGAACAAAAGTAAAACAATCGATAAATGAACTGATGTACTAAGAAGAAAACCACGACTTTCTCGTCGTTCAAGAATTTTTTGCATCATCACTCGGAAAGCATGATACAAGATGTCGCGTACAAATCAAAATGTGTCATTCTAGCAGGTTGTGCGTCACTGCATTGGTTTCATCAATGTTGACTTTGGCTGTGGATATCCATTGAGCATCAATGAAAAGATATTTTGCTCCTAACCACGCATACACTTCGCGCTCACATCCATCCCATTTTGATGGCCAAATAATTAGCTGCTAAAATTGACGGAAAATTTTTTTTTTGTTGTTATCCAAAATCAAGACTAACTCACCGCAACAATATCAAAAAATGTATCAGTTTCATTTTTTTCATTTTCTAGCACAGTATATTGTTTTTATTATAATTGTACTACGTGAGCAGCGAATTAAAAAAAAACAAGGAACATAATGACATCGAAAAACACTGTGCAGATTTGCTGGTAGATAGAGCTGAGTATTCTAAGAACAAGAAAGAACATTCAAAGCGTTACATTCATCATGTGTCTTATAATCTCCTGAAAGGAAAACTTACCATTTCAGTTGATAAATATCTTTTGTTAGGATCATCATAATCATCATCGACGACGGCAGGGGTTTCTTCAGAATCGTTTTTATAACGATTACAAAAAACAATAAATTGACTTATTAGAATGTTACGCATGACAATTAAATTACTAGTTTTAGAATAGAACCTTTGACATTAGCTAGTGCAATAGATCCATCAATATCGTCTATTGTTGAATAAGAGTGAAATAACGGATATAAATAGAAAAGAAAAATCTAAATACTCACCATCAAAAAATTGTTTTCCGATTGTGGACTGTTTTGATATATCACCATCTATATAGAATTCTTGTCTATCATTAGATATGTGTTTCGTGCCGGAATTTAAAGTAGTCTGCACGAAGCAATCAATCACTTATATTTTTGCAAGACGTTAACTGTTCTATGAGGAGAAAGAAAGAGAAAGAACAACTTAAATAATCATATTTCAGCCAGGCAAAATTGGTGAAAATATGTGTTTTTATAATTTAAAAAATATTTCTCTTTTGAAAGAACAGCAATTTTCATGTTGTTGATGTTCACCAAATTTGTTTGTTTTTACAAAAACAAAAATTTTTTTTTTCTTTTGTTTTCAAGGTAAAAAACGAAAATTTTAATGTGTTAACATGAGTACTTGTATGAAGGGGATAGCATTTGATACAATTCAAGAGCACATAAAAAATGAACATGTATTTCATAACGAAACAATGAGATGGCGTTGGAAAAAAAAGAATTTTCATTTATAGGTATTAAAGAACTAAGTAATTTTCTTTTGGAAGGGTAGGGTGTGGGTGTGGATCTGAATTAATGTTCACATCTCTATCCTCCTACGAAAAACCAACCCTTGTTGGAATGCGGGCAAAATTTTAGAAAAATAGACCTAAGGAAAACCACAGGTCTTTTTTTCTTGCAAACAAGCCGCATTGAGGATGTAGGTTTTGAAGATTTATCTTTTGCTACATCCAACATTCGTATTAAAAATGAAAACAATCTAAATTAGTCGACACTATCTCTTAAAAATTAATTTTATGCATAACAGCTAATAGATCAGCTGATAATAAATAATGAATCAGAGAAACAATCAAATGATAAATTAATATCTTTCCTTGAAAATATACTCGAAATTATTAATTGAGATCTCGTGATAGTGAACTTCATCATGTCGACACATAACTATTCCTCATTCTTATTCGATTTCACAAATAATTTCATTATTTATTTTATTTACTCCGTCAGAATACAAGCTACGTTTCAGTAGAGGAAAATAAAAATAAAAATCTTTTGAGTGAATTCGTGATTCTCCGATAGTTAATTGCTCAACTGTAGTACAATTGAGCCATGTAGTATCTCTTGCAAAGTTTTCTATTACAACTGTTAATTGATCATAATCCATTGCTAATTTAGTTAGATGAAGTAGATGCGTATTGGTCTCAGTGAAACATTGCTCGACATAGTCAATGTGAATAGCTATGAAAATAAGTGAAAGAAGATGATGATATTCAACAGTTGAATGCAATTGGTCATCATGGAAGTTCCGTTCGTTGAATGTGTGACTATGATTGAAAATTAATAACACGCAATTCTTTAAGAAAAGAAAAAATAGGAGTAATTCGAATAAAAAATTAATGTTCGAATGGAACTGTATCATACACTCCCAAGCTTACAATATGACTAAAAACAATAGGTAGAAGCGTGTTGCCAATATATATTCGAGAATATCAAACATGAACGGTAGTGAAAAAACATGACATACGGTGCTGCCAGTTGTTAAATAGTTTACAATACAACACACTTGTTGATATCCAATAATAGTGAAAATTCATTGAATATCATCATTCGATAAATAACGAACTATATCATTTATTTTAGTTTCGATATTAATATTAAAGATAAATTTATAAAGACACGGCATATGAACAAGAATTTTATTATGAATTTGAGTACCATCGACAAATGTACTTCGATTTCCGTTGAAAATATTCAATGTTAATTCTTCAAGATTTGGTATACGATGAAGGAGAGGTAAAATGTTAATATCATATTCATCATTACGAGAACGACAAATTAATCTTTGTCAATATATATAGTACGATCGATTATAAAATAAGAAAACATTCAGATGAATAATATTAATCAAAAAGCTACATTTCTATTTTATTTATTTTGAAATAATTTTTCAAGCCAATGACATATATAAATATATATATTCTTCCGCGGTGATCACTGAGACAATTAGATGGAATTTTCTAAACTTTTGACATATAAGAGATAATTGAATACTGATGAGATAGCTCGGAAAACTTACATCAAGTATGTTATTATAAAAAAAAGTAAAGGGATAAAATAACTGAAAGGAAGCACAGAGAAGGGTGTGATGGGTATAGGTGTGGATGATAAGAAGAGTAGTAACCATCACTCCCACACACCCGCATCCATATTCTAATTTTCTATCGAATGGTGATACTTTCAACGGGAGTCATCGGGCAAAAAGTAGATAAGTGGACGAAAATGCGGGAATGTCTTAATTGCATTTCTGTGATATTTCTTTTGAATATCTTGTGATAATTACTGAGGTGAGTTAGATTACTAATGGATTTGTGGCATCGGAAAATATTAGACTACTAAGCAGTTTCAAAAAGACGATTGCGAAAAGACATTTTGAAATTGAAAAATTTAATTTTTCAACGCTGCTTACAGTAACTAGTGCAGATTTTCTAGCAGATATTTGTTCTAGAAGTTTTACCAACTGAATGAACGTTTGCTAGTTAGAACTCTATGAGATCTATCGAATAATATGAAAATTTTTGATTTTCGATAGAAGAATCGATGAGTCGCTTAGAAGTCGAGTACTCAGCAAGGACGCTAGTGTTGCTAAAATAGTTTTGAATGGAGTTGTCGAGTAACCGTTCGCAATTGTTGAAGACTTGGAATATTTAGTATCTTTTTTCGATTGTTTTCTTCGCTGCTTATACATGCTGTTATATTAGCTGTATAAAAGTTTATTAGAAATAAAAAAAAGACAAACAAGATTTAAAGTGTCATCAGTAAAGTTAGGAAAATATCTCCTTCAGATATTGACGGTTGATGCTATGCTTATATTAAATATACTAGATAAGTCTTCTTATAGTAAATTTCGTATTTTTGTGTATTGTTTATTGTATAGCTTTATTCATGATAGAAGAGAAGATCTATATATGTAAATTAGTGCATCAACGCATTGAACATAACGGGTGACCCATAATAAATGGCCGCACTTTGCATTGCATATTTTAATTTCAAAATACGTATTATTAAAAAAACAAAATATACCACGGGATGCAGCGTGAAAAGCTCTACAATCTACAGTGTAAAGCTTTGTTTAATTGTGCACTTTTTGTTTTCAAAAAAAAGTGAAATTCTATAAGGTCTTTTTTTGTCTTTGCGAAAACATCGTTTTTTTTCTACAGGAACGAGAAATTTCTTTTTTCATCTTTTTATCATCTGATATGATTTCGTAAATAAAAATAAATTATACTAAAAGATGCAATGTGAAAAGCTCTACAATCTAGGAAGTAGAGCTTATTTCAATTATGTAGTTTTTGTTTTCAAAAAACGCAAAATTCTGTGTGATCAATTTTGGCCGTTGCAAAGAAAATCATTTTTTCTACATGAACGGGACACCCTGTTTTCTTATTTTATCTTTTTATCACCCAATATGCTTTCATAAAAAAAACAAAATATGCCAAAAGATGCAGTGTGAAAAGCTCTACAATTTTCACAGAGCAGTTTATTTTATACATGAAATAAGAAAAAAGGAATTTCTCATCCATGTTGAAAAAAATGATGCTTTCACAAAGGCGAAAATTGGTCGTACATAGTTTTGAAAAGAACAAGTGCGCAATCAAAATAAGCTCTACTTCCTAGATGGTAGAGCGTTTCACGCTGCATCTTGTGGTATATTTTGTTTTTTTAATAATACGTATTTTGAAATTAAAATATGCAATGCAAAGTGCGGCCATTTATTATGGGTCACCCGTTATGTAGGTTATACAACGGCTATCACCAAAATATTACTCTGATCAACATTTTGATCCTTATATTGCAACTTCTATTTCATGTATTCAGAATGTAAGTTTGATTTTAGAGAATGGGCCATTTTACTGAGAGGAGCTGCTTGTCATCCTATTGCTACATGCAAGAAATGTTTCGATTTGAACTTCACGTAAAGATTTCTCAGCTTATACAGAGGAAAGAAGGATTAGATTAGTCGATCTGTCCACCATCGCTTATATACATATGTTTTATAATTAGAGATCATTTATATTTCTAATGATTCCGTTTTAAAGTTACGTTCTATGATCTTCTTCAACTTTTCTTGAAAGTTTCAAGCAAAAATTTATCATAAAGACTGTGACAACAAAATGTTGATATCGAAAACTGAGCAAAGATAGAGTGAAGACATCGAACAGTCACCGAAGTCAATTACAATTTTACTGGATGGAGAAACACTAGCAGCAAAAACCGAAAACTGTCGGGAATCGAAAAATGACCAGCAGAGTAAATGAAGATTTCTCGTCAACCAAAGAACGATTTGCAACGAGACTTATTACTAAAATCTGGTCAAAACCTATTATTTGTGTCCAAACCCCTATTTTTGCTTGATAACATCCGCTCGAAAGTATTACGATTCTATAGACGATTAAATTTTGCACCTAGCACAACTGGTCAGAAGGCTAAGACAGATTTAAGAGTGAATGTAAGAAAGATATACTCGAATCCACTGCTAGCTAGCCATCGTTCTTCAAATACAAATAACATATATTTTGATCTTGAACCATTGTCGTGCACAATTCTACAGTATATGATCGTAAGTTAGTTGTGACTTGAATTGCACTTATTGAGCATATAGCTTTTGTCTTTTGTATTCAGGAAAAATTCAATGATAAGTATTTATTTCAAATAAATAAGTAGTATTGCTTTGAATAATTGATAATAATAAGACTGTGTATTGTATGATTTAACAGTGAAAGTGAAATTTTTGATCTTTTTTGTTACTAAATATGACTATCATCAGCATTAAAAACATCATTTGTAACCTTAGGTTCTTCTTATTGTTATTGTAGAATTAAATACGTGAAATGGAAAATTCAATTTAAAGACATTCTTTTATATCTTAGTCAGGATTATGTTCATTGATACATGTTTATGTTTATGGATTAATTTTATTAATACATTTAGTTAAAAATTTAACTCCTTATTATTATAGTTTGATTTTTATCTATATGGGCGTGGGTGTCGATATCGGTGTGGGTTGAGAGAAAACTGATTCCAATACCCACGTCCACGTCCATCCTGATCCCCACCCACACCTCGATTGGACGATAGCTAGATATCGAAAGCCTCTGATTGGCTGATTTTTCAGTCTGAAAGTCTGATTTTGTGATTTTTTTGTTGACCTTTTTGTTTTTTGACCTGGCACAAACACATAAACGTATTTTCGTTTTTTTCGTATGGCCCTCCCTTCAGTCAAGGGAATAGTTGTAAAAACTGAACTTATTGATCAACTATACAGAACTTGCTTAGATATTATTAAGTACGAAAATCCAATGTTTGTCTTTCAGACTTCAGTACGACAAAGTCAATCAAAGTGAAGATCTATTTTAAAAAGTTTTACTGGTTTATCATAACAAAAAACTAACAGCAATATTAATTGAATTTTGCGAGTTTCTGACTGAAAACCATTGACTTGATGATCTTTCAATTGCGATTTAACTTCATAGGTTGTAATGACTACTTTAGATTGAACTTCGTATTTTAAAAAAATTCAGTCATACAGGGCATGTGTGCACTAGAACAAAAAAAGACATCTGCAGTCACACTTCCCAACATTCACGGCTACATCGTTACCCATACGCCGCCACACCAACAGTTCACACCTCGATACTCACATATTGTTTTTTTAATTTTTTCTTTGATTCAGAATAAAATCACGTTCTGTTTATACTATGCAAATCAATTGGAAGGCTTCCTAATATCTTTGAATACATCGTGCCACTGGATGAAGCAATGAATTACTGGAGAAAAAAAATAATATGATGTTTTTTTATTGATTGTGCTGAAACACAATACATATATAGTATCAGCGAAACATAGTGTGCATAATCATTTTTTCACTGCAACCAACACCGTTGACTCGCACGACACATCCTTGACTGTTAGTAATCGAAGTTGAGAACAGAAATACAATAGAAATGCATTGATCGTAGACGCTGGTACCAGTTTGAAGTGCATCATCAATAGAACTCCATGTCATGAAAGTTTCTCATCGTTCCAACCATCGATCACAAATGACACACTTCATTCGGGATTCGTCATTAAAAGAAATTCATGTCACGAAACGCCCTCGTCCTTCCAAGCATCGGTCTCAAACGCAGCTCCCCATTCGCAGTTGGTCACCAAAAGGAGTCCATGTCATGAAACTTTCTCATCATTGCGACAATCGATCACAAACGATGCTATCTATTCGGAGTTCGTCACTAGAAGGTGTTCCTGTCCTGAAACGTTCTCCTCGTTACGAGAATCGATCACTAGGAGCTTATGTAAGATCATTAAGATTGCTCTCTGAAAGATATCTAATGAACAATATCTTCTGATTAATATTTTTCTAGGGCTATTACCCATCGAAAACTGGCACTTCATCAATAGGTGGCATGCAGGAAACAGCTTCTTGTATCGACAATAAAAAGATAGCAAATTGTTGAAAGAATTTTTGTTCGGTCTGATTCTTAAGTTATAGTCATGACATGTCTTTTGTTTGAATAGATCTCGTATATTTTAGCTTCTGCTGAACAATTATTAAGGAAGTCGATCCGACATCTTTACAGAGAAGGTAAAAATTGCTCTCTTGCCATCAGACCAATTCACCAATGCCGATCATTAGTGCTATAGTTTAGCGTTAATTTAGCTAAAAAAATTTTTATTTTCTATCAGTAATAACAGCATGTAACGTTCATCGACATTGATAGTCGATTCACTGAGCCCTAGGCTGACCGAATCATGTCAAAGAACTGCTTACATTTTTATATAAAAGTGAATTCTGTGAAATGATGACTTTGATAGAAACTAATAATATTTGAAAGATGTTGCATATTAAGTAAAATAGATATATTCAAATAGTGAACATAAAATATAAAACATTTTTTGGGTATCACAAGGTTTATGCTTCAGCTAATTGTAACAAATAAGAATGGTCAATTGTGCCATAAAAATGGTCGTTTGTGCCGCAAATATGGGCATTTCTGTTATGAAAAAGTCATCTGTGCCACAGAAATGGTCAATTGTGCCAAGGTCTTGTTCAGACAGACGCAGGTGAATCATAGCTCCTATGCTCTATTCTTTCAGTTTAAGGAAAATAGAATTCTCCATATATACTACCGCGCAAGTATTCTGTCAGAGGTAGAAAAAAATCCCAATGTATTGCAGTAGATTTTGCAAAAAAACTGACGCTGACACATCGACTCATAGTTTAGGACAGTGTTGTAAATGATATCTCTGTAACGGATAAGGACAAAAGCTGTCATAGATCATAATTCAGGGGAACGCTGTTTTTGTAGCTTTCTATTTCTTTACCTGACTGATCAGAGAGCGAAATTGAATCGAATTATTCGGCAGTTCTACTTAATTCAGTGTAGGTGAAATAAATTAAATTGAATCTGAATATAGATGCTACGCAATAGCATTGAAATCGAGATTGCCTTATTCATATCGATTTTGATTCAAGGGCTGGTTAATTCGAGTTCAAATATAAAAAAAGTTAAACTTCGATTGATTGCTTCGTAAATAAACAAAAACAATGAAACTAGCATTTTCCTGTTGTAAAACAAAGAATTTTATTCGAATTATAAATTATAAGTTGCATACGACTCTTCTATAGCCATGGCAGAAAATAAAATTATTCAAATAAGAAATTATGATTCACACAGCATAGAAAAAATCACTGATAAGTGAACTTTTTCCCGTATTTTTATAATGCTTCGCTAAAAAGTACTATTAAGTACTTTGGACAGTGAAACAAGTATGAGAAAGTGTTATAAAAAGTGAAAAATAGTAATACAAGTTACTTTATTTTACTTTATCAATATAAAAAGTACTTAAAAGTGATTTTGGTTCACTTTTATTTTACATGGATGGATATACCTGTTCTGCAGCACAAAATCAAAAGATAAGTTTTATCTGAGTTGTAGTTTTAACCCAGATGATCATGTTATCTTCGTAAATTGTGTCTCATTTTGTTTTTTTAACTTGTTCACTCAAACAAAATTATCATTTTGAATATCTCAGAGTATAAAAGTACTGTCTATCCGCGTAACTCAACTTTTACATTAGTGTCACGGCTTGAAAGCGCATGAAGTGTCTTTGGAGGAGCTGCGAACCTTGTATGTCTCTGTGTACACAATGATCGTGATATTTATGATACGTACTTACATAGCTAAATGAGATGGGTTCTTTCCTGTCGAGATTCGAATTTACAATTCAAGGAATTTTTTTTGCCGATATTGTCAGAATATATTTTTCCCAAATTTTTCTTAATTTTCAAAGTCAAATTAGGCATCTACTCGATCGAAATTAATGTTAATGAAGACTAGCATGTCACTGTATAACATGAGGTATGAGCCGGTATGGCACATGCAAATAATTTCAAAAATACGAATGAGTCGAGATTCGACACAAGCCCAAACTCAATGTCTGTGTTCAAGATGAAAGTGTGTTAATATACAAAATAATAGGCATATTGAGGATCCTGCGTCGTTCATTACACACTCATTAAGCGAATGGCTGAATGAATTTCAATGAATAGCAAACTGAAATAAAGAGATTGAATAAAAAGAAAGAAATGAGGATTACTGGCGCTTTGTCAAGATGACTTTCGCCAGTGTACCTTCTATATTTTCGCCAGCTTGTATTGCCACTTACGTGCGAATTAGATATGTGGACATGTGTGTGAAAGTATGAGACTGATGAAAATACGACTTGAACCCATATCCGTGTGGTCCGGACATGCTTATAATTTTTTTTCTTTGAAATCAGCACAATCAATACGTAAATCAGCATGTAAATCTAAAAAACTAAAAATCCACTTTGTTTATTGAAGTTAATAATAAGATCTTTGTTTGATGCAATCACTTATCTTGGCCATCATGCCGGAGAACCTGTTCGTCATGGAAAAAAAAGAAACAAGATTAATTGTCTACATCAGACACATCAGATACACTCTCAGGTTCATCAATTAGTCATATTAGAATGTATATGTTAATTGAAGATAACAAGAACACGTCTGACGTTCTCCATCCTCACATGTATCCTACATTAATATTTTTTCAGAACACCTGTTGAAAGTCCATGTAACTTCCATTAATAGACTCTCAGACTTTTGCCATTGGCGAAAGTTTTATTGTCGAAATCCGTGATCTTCAAAAATGAAGACACTAAATAAAAAAGGAGAATATGAAAATAGAAGAATAACAAGAAAATAGAAAGCAGTATTTTACAAAGATACAAAATAGATAGACTACATCTTTCTGTAGTCATTTCACGTACTTATGAAGTAGTCACATCATATTAGGAACTTTTAGGTGATGAATTTTATATTATCGTTCACCTATACAAAAGAGAATTGGTCTTCTAAGCAGAGATATGGAGAATCTATCGATATTTGCAAACGTGTGTTCGTAGACACTTTTGTCAGCCTAAGAAAATATGCGAAAAAATATTTATATTCCAAGAACTTTATGAGAAATCATTGCCGGGTGGGGTGTGGGTGTGGGTGTGGGATGTGGGGTGTCGGTGTGGGCGTGGGTGTGGGTGTGGGTGTGAGTGTGGGTGTGAGTGTGGAGTTTGGGTGTGAGTCTTAGGATAGAAAAAA
This sequence comes from Rotaria sp. Silwood1, assembly GCA_905250075.1. Classification (NCBI taxonomy): domain Eukaryota; kingdom Metazoa; phylum Rotifera; class Eurotatoria; order Philodinida; family Philodinidae; genus Rotaria; species Rotaria sp. Silwood1. The sequence goes on along the minus strand of CAJNOP010000148.1, from coordinate 382,531 downwards.
ACCACATCCACCCCACCCCCACACTCACACCCACACCCATACCCAGGCTCCGCGCGAGCGGAGGGTTTAGGGAGGTGTACACCTCTCCGAAAATAAAAATTTTTCAGTTTTATCCGGCCATAAGAGCGGATTTTATCCACATTTTATGATTTTTCTGCAAGATTTTTCTAAAAATACTCTCTTACACCCCCCTAATATTTGATCCTTTCCGCGGGTCCTGCCCATACCCACACACACACCACCCACCCCCACACTACCCACACCCACAACCACACACACACACGCCCACACTCACACCCCCACCCCCACTCCACCCCCACCCACACCCCACCCACACCGACACCCCACCCCACATCCACACCCCACCCCACATCCACACCCTCATTTGGCACAGTTGTGTTGCCTTTTTTAACAATTTTTGACACTACCATTAATGTCTGAGTAGTTTTGAGCATATTTAATAGCAGTGTTTATTCAAATGCTTAGTTTTAAGATTTCATATTGCAATGTATAGCCTCGAAAAAGTAAGTTTACATTAAATGAAAGTAATCCATCAGAACTATACTACTGTTTAGCATTTTAGAAAAACAAAAAAAAATTATTTAAATTTTACAAGTTGAAATCACATCTTTTTTTGTATTGTACTTGAAATCTATGCTTGTTAGCATTTAGCATGGATATATAGTATTAAAATACGTCCTGAGTATGATATTACATAGACAAAAAAATGAACTATTTTTTGAACATCATCATTACAGTGTTACCCGTATTCATCAAATGTTACTTGACAATTTCATAAACTTTATTAGTAAAACATAGAATTGAAGTAAAGTGCTACTTATTCTTACTACTTCGGATGACAAAGTTCAATATCTCTGAGAACGTGTGAAACTTCCAGCGCCATCTGAAGTGCATCATTTGCTATTCGTACGAATGCGATGAGTCATTTCCCCCTGCTTACTGCTAGTTACTCACTCGACTCTTTTTTTCTGCTTTATTGCTTTGTTTCTTTTATTTGTCATTGGTAACTGTGTGTCATTATTATTATATCTGAAATATTCTATTGCCATCTTCAACGTTCGAGCATTGACTCATTCTTACACAACATTGAGTATAAAAACAGCAATTTTTTTCACATTACTTCATTCATTTTTGATATAAATACATTTATTTCTTCTCACTCTCTACTTGCTATTGAACAATAACAATGCAAATCTTTGTAAAAACTCTTACTGGCAAAACAATTACACTTGAAGTTGAACCAAGTGA
>CAJNOP010000148.1:361939-381252 GCA_905250075.1 Rotaria sp. Silwood1 | reverse complement strand
GCCGTACATTAAGCGACTATAATATTCAAAAAGAAAGTACACTCCACCTTGTACTTCGACTTCGAGGTGGTGCCGATCAATAAAAGACTTTTTTAGGATATACAGGTCATTAGATTGTTTTCAATATTTTTTTTATTATTCAAATTCTTTCAGATATTCGAATTAATCTATGATTCGTTTTTTTTTCTTATTTTTAATGTTCGTTCAGTGCATTAATTTGATTTCTTTGTTCAATAATAAATGTACCGTGCTGATATATGAATCTTGACTTTATTGATGAGGGAAAAAAACAAAAGTGTATTCTTAAACTTGGTAGGTATTAAGTTGCTTGATAACAGAAAAACTCTATTGGTTTCATTCTTATGAATCGTAGGCAAATGTGTTCAATAAAGACATTCATTAAAATGTTCACCGAAAATTTAGTGATTACAAAAGTCCGTTAGAACTCACTAGAATGATAAGTACTTGTGAGACTAGATTCTTTTTCTCGGTTGAGAAATTTATTGGTATTTATCGAGACGATGTAAATGGTAATTTCTATATCTAATGAAATTCACTCGCAGTTTTCCAGTAACTACTGAAACTCAGGCTGACGTTACGTGAAATTGTTCATTAAGTATTGCCTTAAAAAAAAACTTCCGAATTATGTGTTTTCTTTGGATATTTAAACTTTCCAAAAGTAGTTGAAAATTTTTCTTTTTTTTTTGAGAATTATGTATTATTGAAATTATCTGAAAGTCGCTCAGTGGTACATGAAGAACGTCGCAATTTTCCTAGAAATTTTTGTAGGATGTAAGGACAAACATTGAAAAGATGCGAATGCATAAGGATCAGGTTTTACTCATTTATTTTTTTTTAAGAAGAAGCACGAATTACTAAGTTTTATAGCATTTCAGTTGACGATTGTAATCATGTATAAATTTTGTCGGGAAACCTTAAATTAGGAGTACTTATGTCATTCACATGTTTGATCTTCATCGTAGGAATTCTTCGTGTTGTGAACTAAGAAGACAAATGCTTCTTCTGATTTGGAGTCGCAAGCCAATGAACTCACTTATAGTGTGATTAATAGAGCATGGCTTTAGCTGTATTTTGCTATTAAAACCTACACTCTAAATACACTTAACTCAGATAAATATCTTGTTTGAAGAAAATCTATGAAAAAGAGAGAAAAAATAAGGCATTATATGTATCTTTAGTAATAGTGATTTCTTTTTTTGAAAAGTTCTGATATCGATCAAGTTACGTTGATCATTAAATATAAGGCAGACAAAAGGCAAACATCAGAATCTTTCGTCAGATATTAGGTAAGCAGAATAGCAGTAATTGTTCTTCAGATGATGTATTTCATGAAGAAAATTTGTTACGAGTAAGCTTATAAGATGAATTGGTTGAGACAAGAGGAAAAAAGATAGAAATAAACATACAAATATGACAATGTCATTTCTAGAACTAGCTCGAAGCTTTCCATATTTCTCACTTCACATAGAACATCGTTGTTTTCGATAAATGGATCGGAGATTTCTAAGCATTAGAAATTTGTTAGATGATTACTGATTCTTCATTTTCTCTAACAAATCTCTGTGTTAATCTATAAAGTTTTAAGAGATTTTCATTCAACATTCGACTTAGTTCGTTATTTTGAATATGACACTTGAGTTTCTCATGATAAAAAGAATAGACATAAAAGATTTCGAGTAGAGAATATTCATTGACTTACTGTTATGTGTCTATATATTGTAAATGAAATTTAAGAACTGAACAACCTAGCAGTTTAAGTGAAAAAAAAGAACTGCTGGTATGTTTCGATTTTCGAGAGAATACGTAGAGAAATCTGGATAATCCGAGAAAACAATCTTGCTCTAAGAATTATGATGCGTTTTCTTCAACTAACTATTTTTCAAGGATCGACACGAAGCATTTAGAGAATGGGTTAAAAATTCTCACCCAGAACTGTTTTTTCGTATAAGAGGTTGAACTATAAATGTTTTATTTCTATGGACAATCTACGCAAGATTCTGTAAAATAATCACTATTAACAAAGTTAAGAATTTGGCCTTTTTTCTGATTCGATAATAATTAAAACTAGTTTCTATAAAATGGCTGCTTGAGATTTGATCAATTCAAAGATCAGAAAAAAAATCTAAAAATTGGAGTAATTAAAAAGAAAATGTTACATAATATTATTTGAGAGCCAGAAAAATGTTGAATCTTTTATCTTGGCTGAAGGTAATTATTTTGAAGAAATCTACAACTATCTATCTTATTTGAAACAGTTCGATTATTTTATTCAAATGTTGTTTTTGAAGCCTCACTCTTTTTTGACTAATTCCTAAACAAATAATCAACGTCACTTTTTGTCTCTCATTTTCCCGTTCATTTCTCAATGAAAAACAATTATTAGATTAATTGAAACTATCTACTTTGAGGCAAAATTTTTTTTTTGTAACTCATTTTGATAGTGATGAGAAAAGAGACAAAACAAGTATAACTTTCGGCAACTGTAATAAATTCTTCTCATAACCTGAACAAAAACAGTTCGATTACTAGCATTGTTGATGTTTTCAGAAAAGAAAATTACTAGGCAAGTTATAGAATTGACCACTGCAGGAACGAAAATTCCCACAATGATGGAACGGAGTTATTATGTTTTACAATGTTGTTATGTATATTTGTATTTATGATGTTAAATTAGATTCGATCAGATTTAGATTACTGATAGAGATTCTTTCACAAAAAAAACAAAAAACATGTATATTAGACGTTAGGAGAAGAATGAAATATACAAATAGATAACATAATAGAGTTGAAAAAATACATCCATCTTATTGCATTACAACAAACAAAGAAGACAGTGGAGTAAGAAAGCAAAAGAATCTGCTGGATACAATACTTCATACAACGAAAATAAAAATACAGTCCTAGTTAACAACATACGTACGCAAAGGGAGAGAACAGTCATATCTGGAGAATATCTATAGCACATTTGTTCTAAGGCAAGTTTTATGTACATGTCATAACATGAGTTGACGCTTGTTTCATAGGATATCTTTTTTCGCTTAGTAATGTCTATCCCACTCATCATTTATTTGATAAAGATTAATGACAAGAAAGGCGACAGTCTTTTACTTTTCTTAGACGTTCATTAACAAAGATGAACCATCAATAACTATATTTTTTTCTTGCAAAATCAATGATTGAGAGTTTCATCTCATAAATAAGATGGATGAAATGAAATGCTTGATCAATATTGAAGTCTATTGATTGCAGAACTGATTGATCTTAGTGAATCAATGCCCACTACATGCAAATGCTTCACATAGCTAAATACTCGACGGAGAATTTTGACGTTGTTAGATCCGAATGAAAATCAAACATCAATAACGGTGTTATCTGTTCGATCGATGCAATCTGTCTTACTGCATGAAGAAAAGAATTGTGAATTATGTCAACTAGTAATAAACTAAAGAGACGAGTCGTGGCAAAAGCTTCATGATCGAAGCATCGATTCGCGTACATGAATACAGAATCAAGTGTCTCACTTGACTGAGATCCATCATTACTTGAAAAGTTGTCAGTGAAATACGAACTGACATGTACAATTCTGCAAAGCAAAGTCTTCCCCGAAAAAGCCTGAGTTTTCTCTCCATTTGTTCTTTGGCGAGAATGTCGAACACCACAACTATGGTTTCACATCATCATATAACTGAGGTTTCGAGCGATTGTGACCAATTTATCCGAAAGTTCATTTTACAATTTGAACTTTTATTGATTAACAAAGAACTCTTTTACAAAGATAAGACGAAAAGTGCTGAAATTCGATTATCTGACACACGCAACATGCGGTTGAAAAGCTTTTGAAAACTTCAAAAAAAAAGTATTGCGCATATTGGAGAGTGTGAGGGCGTAGGCTGGTTGCAGGCAAAGGTTATTCCTTCATCCACACCCGTCTTCACCCGAACACGAACTTGAGATGAGAGAAAACGTTTGGCATTATGCTTTTTAGAGTCAACAGTTTGAAAACTATTCAAAGTCGAATGCGTACCATAGTCAGAGACCCAGAGCAGCCACGACTGTTGTCCGACGTTTTCATTTTTGTTTGCGTTTGTTCACTTCTGTATCGCTGTTTGGTCGAAGCCGAAGGTTAGGTTCTTGAGAGGGCTTGCGTGTCGAAAATATCGTAATCGATCGAGAGCGTGAGCCAGAACGATGGACTAGTGAACGGGCAATAGAGCGAGGTGAGAATTGAGAACCGTGCACAGCTATCCTTCCTCTAATACCTCCATTCTTGGACGTTTTTTGATCTGGTGTTTGCGCAGCGACCTTTACTGCAACTTGTTGACCTTCAGAGAAATCTTGTTGCTGCGCTGGTTCGGTTTCCTTGAGCAAATTCTGCTGTCCTGAATGGCTTTCATTTGGGTTGTCTTGATCTGTAGTAGTGACTGTGTCGGGAATGATATCCTCAGATGGGACAGTTTTTGCGAACAGATCGCGAACCGATAAGGATTTTGGCTGCCATCTGTGTCCTTCGTAAGCGACCCATTTACTCAAGCAGAGTAGAAATTTCCGAGCGTAGACATGCTTTAACCATTTCTCAGGAAGCTTCTTGTAACCATAATAGGCACCGGCCAGTTGCCCGTAAATTGCGGCTGTCGTATCAGTATCGTCGCCCAAATTAACAGCGGCCAGGGCGCCTTCTTCGAATGTATTTTCGGACCAAAATGCCCACAAAGCAGCTTCGAGAGCGTTGACGATATATCCTTTACCTCGAATGCCTTCATCGTATCCACCTTTACGCTTGAAAGATCCTTCAGCAATTGCCATAATCTCAGGAGCGAGCGGAACTTCGCCGAACCAATATTTATGCTTCTCATAAAACATCTTGTCGAGCAAATCGTTTTTGGTTTCACCACGTATTGCAGCCACGATCAACGCGCCATAGTAGCGACATGCATCGTAGGCCTTCTGATCTCCATGAGTAATGATACCGCTTTGTCCCGAGTATTCGACCGCCAAAATTGGATCTTGGTGGAAGAAAAGCGGCACGGGCGCCAAACGCATCAGGGCACCGTTGCCCGCAACACCAGCGCTGCTGCATTTGACATCAAACTGTTTGAGGAGATCAGCATTGGAGAGAAAGTCGAGTTGCTCAAGTGGAATTTTGTGTTCGGCAGCGAAGCATTGTTGACGGCGTTCGAATTCGCGCAGCGAGTTGCTCGTCGCTGCGCCAATATCGAAACATTGACCGGTTGAAGACATGTAGCCGTGTCGATACCACCATTTATAGCGAACGAGTTGATCATAGGCAATGAAATCTCCACGACAAACCAACGAAATTCCAAGACAAAGTGCCATTGAAGTGTCGTCTGTGAACTAAAACGATACACTCTGTTTGTCAATGAATCAGCGGAACGCTATTAGTAAGAGTTTTCATGAGGAAATGGCGTTTGTAACGAATTCACACAATCGCAAAGTGGGATCATATTTGAAGAGAAATACAGCAAAATAATGGAAAGTTTACCTGTCCTTTCTTGAGACCCCAGGTCCCTCCGCTGCTTAGATTGGTCACAGGATGTTTGGCGAGAAAGTCTCGCGGTCGAAACTCCACATGAGCGCCAAGAGCGTCACCCAAAGCCATTCCGACGATTGATCCTTGAGCACGATTCAAAACCTCACCATTGATTGACTGAGGAGGATTTTTCAGCTGGTCCTCCAACTCATGTGGCTGTTTGATCTGTTGCAAATCTTTCGGCTGATATGTCAGATCGAACCACAGCTTGTCTAAACACAGAAACTTCTTCGTTAACAACTGGCATTGGCGAAAAGATGCACTCATTCACCTGTACAAAATTGGCACGACGGATGAATTTTGGCCATCGCTGGTATATCTATAATTGACAACACATAGTTAGTCGCATTTATTGCAACTTATTGCATTAGTTCGCATAGTGCTCCACTTTTTGCTAGGCAAATTCTTATTTGAGATCATTGAACCTTCTCTTAAGGAGAGCTCTCAGTCGGTTTCTGACGTATCTCGAAAACAATACTATTATAGCTTCGTCGTTTTCAACAACGTGATTCTCTGAGGTCTACTAAACTGAATTCGTTTGAAGCGAATCAGCTCCATTCCTACTTGCCAGTAACCTAAGCAGGAATGCGAAACGTAAAATATGACTTTAACCAGCGTAATCACTCTATTTTATCGTGGCTCGTAGTCAAAACAAAAGTGTGGGCTCCACAATATGCATGATTCTTATTTTTACTGACGCAAATTCACTACCCACCTGTACACAGCAACGAAAGACAATCTTAGGCAGATATCACAATTGGTTGTCGATAAAAAAAAGAAGAAACAGAACGAAAAAAAAACACTCTTCAAACTTTTTCTATTGTTTCTTGTGATTCACGGTAGTTACGATTGTCATGTTCTGTCATCTTAAACAATGACATCACTTAACTCGCTATGCGCTTACGTCAAACAAGCATCATGTGTGCGGGTGAGAATACAGTACACTCAATCTCATCTAACGACTGAAGGTGTGGGCGAATATGTGATTTTTCTCTAGATCAACATTCACACATCCACATCCACACCTTTTTCTAATGAAGATTTCACTGACAAATGCTTTTGAAAAATCAATATTTAACTATTGATAAAAGATTTTATATCGAAGCACTAAAAGCTTATATTACATGCAAGAATTGTTGAAATTTCACTCAATAGTGTCCAATATTTGCAAAATCGAGAATTGATTTGTAAATTAGAAAGAATCGATCAAGAATTAAGTGAATATTAAGTCATGATCTTATTGAGAACTCTACATAGGCACGAAAATCTGACTAGCATGTTAGTAAAATAGACTTGATCCCTACTAAGCTCTACTTTTTTCAGAAGTTGAACTACCTTCATTCTCTCTTTGATTCCTTCTACTTTTGTGCTGTCTTCTTATTATTATTGTTCTTCAAAATTATAAATATTCTTAAAATGCGAAGCAAAGTTGAAAATTAGTTAAGGTGTAGAACATTTCGAGAAAAGCTGCTTTAGATCATAGATAGCTACACAGAGTTATTTCTTATCTTATCAGCGATGTTTCTTGAAGAAGGTGCACACCAATTCACTTATGAAATTTCATTCAAAACGAAGCAGTTATGTGCATACAATTCCTTCATGCAAATACAGCTGATGTATTGTGTCAAGGCTATAATTATAAAACACAGATTAAAACAGTTTTACTGCTTTTATGTTACGATTTAGTAGTAAGCATAACTGATCAAGTAATAATGCTATGTCTACGAACGCTTGACCGTACGACTTCTAATATGTCCTGACACTTTTTCGTTTACTTTTTTATTCATGTCTGGAGATTATTACGTTGTAATAGTACGTGATCAGAGCCAATGAAGTATAGACAGAATAACGCAACAATATCAAGAAATGCATTTATGCACGCCAGCTGCAGTTTCCGTACAGGTCCGAAATTCATTCAGCAGTAGTGAGTGTAAAAAGTTATTTTCTTTCGAACTGCCTATAAAATTGTGGTCTAAAAAATGAATGAGAGAGAACGTGAAAAAAAGTTTCTACTGGTTCAAATAAGCCATTATTGCGTTCTTGTCACCCCTGATCAAAGATGATTTTAGAAATGCGACTTGGGCCTAAAACACAAATTATACTAAAATGTCTATCTCACTTTATTACGTCGAATGATAAGAATAAGAATCTTGAAACAAGTATTCCGACATGTGGCGCCTCTCAACTGCATTTCTTGCTATTGATTTGATGAATCAACAGACTTCGATCATGCACTACAATATTTTGTCATTTCTTTCTTATTCGTTATTGACTCGTATGATTAATAAGCATGATATAGTTTGTCGGAGGAAATATTTTCATAAAGCGTTGGAAAATGCAACCGACAGTCAAAAAAATTAGGTTGATTTGTTCCAAGTCTATTTTTTGTGTATCGTAGACATCGATTAGTTCATACTTCCGGTATAAATTCTATCATTTACTCATTTACTTGTTCGCACTAATAAAACTCCTACGTACTGATGTCGCGTTTCATGTGAGAAAAAAACAAACTGATATAATATCCAATATGATGAAATAACACTCCTGTTGACAACGATACTTCGAAAATGTATTTATCGACTTGTATTGCCACTGTGCAATAGAGGTAACTGCTTAACCTACAATCGAGTATATTTTTTCTAAATATACAATTCTTCTGTATTCTATAATACTTCATACCATGATGTAGAAAAATTGAATTGTCAAAATTAACTGTACATCGTTTTCAGGCACTGATACTTGTTCTTATGTTAGCTATTTCAGAGATAGTCTAGATCTATGTATAATCCATAGCATAATAAATAATCCTACTGGAAACATTGATTAGACTTGAATAAACAAATAAGTGAATTTTTAGATTAATTAATTATATAGTGAGTGGTAATCCACTAACTAGAGAAAAATCTCTGTAAATCCTCTCTCAAACTTCTTTATCTGTAAAACATGTAGTAATCGAAGGTTAATAAAAAAATTTCTATCAGAATAATGCGATAAAACCAGTTTCGTGACACGACTTCGAATTAAATGTTTGAAATGTACTCGATCTCAACTTTACCCGATGATAAAGCTGCTTGTCTTTGGATTATTGATTTCTTCGTCTAAATTCATTCATCTGTTTTGCTACATTTATGAGTTTGCTTCTACGAATATATTATATTATGTAGGAATACACTCTTCTATTTCGAATTGGTTTAGAGAATGCGGCTGTGTACATCGTAAATATGTAGCTTTTGTTTCTTTAGATGAACAATACTAACTGTAAAATAGATTTCAAAAATTATTCGCGAATTAGCACGAGTGGAAACAAGCCTAGAAAAGCATAGATGGGATATAACAAGGACTCAAACATTGATTTGAACGTAAGGTTGCTCGTTCTGCAAAAATCGTACTTCTCGAAATTTTTCCAGTGTTCTCAGCAATATAGATCATTTCAAAGCCTTATTTTCAACCCGTAGAATTATTCTGGAACAGTTGAAACTTATCCCACTTACTGCTGCTCTACTAGAAAGAATTCATCAAATCTTCACTTTTGACTGCTCGATTTGTTGTTGTGTATTTAAAAATTGTAAAAGTTGCAAATACTTTGTAAACCTTCATCGAAAGTGCATATTAGGCTGTTCGACCGATTTTCTACGACGCCAGATGCTTCAAAATTTTATTCCATTTTAAGTATTAGAACATTTAATTTGGTTCATTGAAATCGTGTGACATTTCCAACAGTACTACTTACTTCTGATTTTCAATTAGACAATCGAAAAGTTTAAAGATGAAAAACTTAAGCAAACATAGTTCAAATAATATTCATCTTCTTATAAAATATAGTTTTTATCTAAAACCAATAGATTATTAATCGTTAGTACGTAGATTCGAATGTTCAACTTCTTCTATTCTGTATATCGGTCTATTATGTATCGACCGCTCTTGAGCGAAAAATTGCGGGCAGCATGCACTTTTGCTCAGCAAACTTTTGTTGCTACTCGAAACCTTTTCACAACGAATCATCCGCTAGACATAAGCAGCTCAAATTGACGCATCGAAGCAGTTTTTAGTACATAAATTGGCACCATTCATGTCAGCGTATCCATGTGTTTTAACAAAAAACATGTGTTTGAACTTTTACAAGAATTACAAACTAAATTTTTAGAGACATTTAAAGTTTAGTCAATGAAGACTTGTGCAAATATTAGTCGAGATCCTTCTGTTTAGTTTGTCTAGCATAATTCTGCTGTCTATCTTCTCTAGATAGCATGTTCAAACGGTTATTGGGCAAAAAAAAGGAAAAAGAGAATACGATTTTTGCCACATCCTCTATGAAACAAATTGATCCACCTCAGGTCACCTGGAAGCATTCATGGGCACTTACTGAAACACAGAATGCATTAGCTACATCTTCATTTAATCGCCTTCCTCCTGAAATTCTCTTACGTATATTTCAATGTCTTTCTGTTCCTGATCTATGCAATGTGTCACTTGTTTGTCGATTGTTCAAAATGGTTGCAGATCAAGATGACATTTGGAAATTAAAATGCAATAGTAAGAATTCTTGATTTTTGTTTTCTACAATAGTGCTTTTGAAAATATACAATAGCTTCAACAAAGTTATATTCAAAATCATTCAAACAAACTTACATGGATTGGATGTATGAGAAATATTTACGAAATGAAGAATTAAAACAAAAATTAATAAACATGAGATCATATGGTCGACTAGCATGTGTCACGTGTCTACCACCACAATATCCAGTTCGACCAATAGCTGAACATTCACTTGAATCTGTTGGTGGTTTTAGCCAACACCCAAACTCCTCAAAAGACATGTAAGGTAGTTGCATCTTCTTATCAGATAAATGAAAATTTGATCAAGATTGATTCTTCTTAATACCAATGATTCATAATTGAGCTTTCATAGTTAAAACGGAAACTAATTGCATTTCTAGAAAAGATTTGAGACTTGAATGAAAGGACTTTAAAAACCAATTGAACACTGATAATTTCTTGTTCATATCTGATCAATTACAGCGCACCAGTATACTTCTTATAGTATTGTTCAGTATTAAACAATAGTAGTTGCCATATGAAATAGTATAGCCTATCACTTTTTGCGAAATTCTACGATTAGATATTTCCCTTTGTTTCTTTGTCCGAACCAAAATTCTTAATACTTTGGTTTTTCAATTTCGTTACTTTTGATTTAGCCTAACTATCTGACACATTTTGATTAAAATAGATTATTAAATTATAGATGACAGAATTGATTACAAACATTGTCATATTTCCAACATCTAATTGACCTATCATAAGTAGCTGAAGTCGAAAGAGTTCAATGTTCGATGACGACTCTATTAAGATAAATATACCTAACTATTGAAGTCGAAGTATATCACAAGTTAAAATTGGAATCTTATAGGAACAGTTCTTCTTTACTTCTATGACACAGATCTATTAAAAAGAGAAAAATTCTGTCAATAACTTTCTGAAATTGAAGAAAAAAGAAATGGATTTTCGAGAATATTTCTCGTGACAATTTTGATAAAAGTTAATTGGTTTAAAAACTTAGTTTGGTGTGTATAGGAAATAGTTACATCGATATTTCACAGCAAAAGCAAAACAGTTGACCATTAAGATCAATGCTACTTTATATACAGTTGAAAGCACTATTCTTTTATATAGTGCTGATGTTCTTTCTGGGTCTTAGGACAATTGAATTGTCTGTCGATATTGACAAAACAGTCCATCAACTCATATCATTGTTGGAAAAAGCATCCACATTTCAAGATAAATGGTACGAATCTGCTATATTGAAGCAAATGATCACAAGATATTATCGATTCATGCAATTAAAAGCTATCTATTTACCGAATACACTACTCATTCCTACACTTGATATTGAAATCATTTGGCAAACACATTTACTTCGACCAGAAATATATAGAGCTGATTGTCTTCGTTTATTTCGTCAAGTTGTCGATCATTCATTGTTGACTACAGATATTCAACAGTTCTTAAAAGAGCAAGCATTTATTGATACGTGTCGTTTTTATGAAGAACGATTTGGTGAAAAATATTGTCGATTGCCATCAAATAAAAATCACCGGAAACCAATCCCGGACAACGTATTTGATGAAGAAGATTTAATAAATGACTCCCAAGACGGCTATTCGTATTGGGATAAAACATTTTTCGAATTTTCATCGAACTCACCAAAACAATATGAAAATCCTTTTTCATTTACTGAAGCTGAAATCATTCTCGATAGTCGTTGGCTTGATTTATGTAAAACATTTATGCATGATTCACTGCAACGAGTTCCTATTCGTGGCTATTATGAAAGATCACGCGACTATATTGATCTTGGAACTGGAGCTATGAAGCGTTTAAAAAAATCTTACGAACGATTTTTATATATGGCAGCGAAATATCCACTGAAAGATAGTAGCGATTTTGTACCACCGACATATGCGGTAAAATTTCTATCAACAAAGAGTATAGTATTATTCTATGATTATATTAATACGGTTGTTTTAGATAGACATCATATGGCATGCACATATGCAAGAACCATTGAAATATACAGCTGATTGCCTTCGACTGGTTGGTTATATTATGTTTCATGCACCATGGCCGATTATTGAGGACAAGAAAATAAAGAAAAAGAGCGACAGAACGGATAACATTTGGAAAGAAGAATTTCAAAGTGAAATATCAACGGATCATCTCTATAATACTATTGAGGAAATACTTGATGGTAAATTTGAGACATTTTACGTAAATCAATGTGCTTAATGCTTGCATTTCTCTAATTAATCAAGAATAAACAAGACAAAATATATTTCCTTAATTCTATTTCTACTACTAATATTCTTATCCATACACCAGCACATCTACTCACGTCCACACGATCATTCACTCTTCTCTCTTTATGTTTTTAAGTTATTCGAAAAATACTCATGCCTATTTAACTCTGAAATGAACATTAGTGAAGTAGTTACTTAAATGAATTTGCAGGTAAGTTAATGATTATACTACTGGAGCCATCTATCTGAGTACCAATTGTCAATACTATATGAATGAGTTACATGGACAAAAGTATCATGAAAAAAACAAACCAAAAAGCTCTGAAATACAAAAAAAAGAGTGATGACCAGTGTGAACTGACAAAAAAATTAGACATTTTAGGATGCCAATCATGGCTCCCTGTTGTGAGTCAGAAGCTTACATGAAAGTACAAACGAAAATAACTAAGAATCTGCGATACATGAGCCGTCAAAAGATTTAGCCAATGTAAAAAGTGATCATTTTCATACAGTATTTGTCTAGATGTCTTAGGTGTGCGTGCGGTTGTGTGTAGAAATTAGAAGTATGTTCACACTTCACATCCTTTCTAAAATAAATACAATAATTATTGCCTAGATGGTTGTAATTTCCATTTTATTTTGATCATAGTTCGATTGCAAGGAAGAAGTTTTGAAATACTTAGGGCAATCCAAAAGTTCTGTCGTCATTATCTTTTTTTCTTATAGAAAGCTTGAAAAAATTTTCTTTTTTTTGTGAACAGATAGAGCGTCTTTCGTTCTATGTTTCTATGCTCTTTGATCATTATTCAACTAATATCATAATAATAAAATTTCGATAAGAACTGGTTTTATTGAAAACTAGCTGGTGGCATTAGATCTTAATGGGTCGGGCACTTTTGCATTTCACTTTATTATCACTTAATACGTTGTATTAAAAAAACAAAATATATCACAAGATGCAGCGTGAATAGCTCTATAACTTACAAAGAACAATTATAAGAAAGGTGAGATAGGAAAAAACGAAGTCGTCTTTATCAAAAAAAAATTCTTTTGCGTAGCGTCGAAATTTGCACGCTCAGAGTTTTGTCCATTTTGAAAACAAAGAGTGCAACTATAAAATAAGTGATCTTTTGTAATTTGTAGAGCTTTTCACGCTGCATCTTGTGGTATAATTTGCTTTTTAATACAATGTATTAATGATGATAAAATGAAATACAAAAGTGCCCCATTTTTTATGCAACACCCGTTATGATCTAATATACCACCAGCTAGCTTTCAACAAAAACAGTTCTTATCGAAATTTTATTATTATGATATTAGTTGAATAATGATCAAATAGGATAGAAAAATAGAACGCAAGACGTCCTATCTGTTCATAAAAAAAGAAAATTTTTTTAAGCTTTCTATAAGAAAATAAGATAATGACGCCAGAACTTTTGGATAACCCGAAGTAGTTAATAAATTGCATCAGCTCTATTGAAGCATCAGGAGGTTTTCTGAATATTACATCATCTCTTACATTTTCTTTTAAATAATGAATTTTTAAAACTTGGATAAAACAGTGTTTTTGCTTGACTTCATAGATGATCACAAATACAGAGACGATTACAATGCTGCCTTCTACAACAATAGATTTTTCCGTAACTGGCGAAATACTTCAATTTGGAAATGCTGAAAAAAATATTTTAGCTTATTGGAAGCAAATAAATGCATTCGAAACAAGTAATAAATTATCAAAAGATCGACCAAGGTAAAAATAAAAAAGAAAGTCTTAAATAACTAAAAGAATTAATTGTTGAAGATATACATTCTATGATGGTCCACCATTCGCTACTAGTCTTCCACATATTGGACATATTTTAGCTGGAACAATTAAAGATACAGTTACTCGATGGGCTTATCAAACAGGACATCACGTTGAACGTTGATTTGGTTGGGGTAATATTCACTTTTTGCTTCTGACTTTTATATGATGCATCTATTTTTTTATTGTTTTAGATTGTCATGGTTTACCAGTGGTATGACCAATTTTTTTTTCTTTTTCATTGTCTTGAAACTATTTCTTGTTTTGCTTAATTAGGAACACAAAATCGATAAAATGCATGATATTAAAGATCCCGAAGATGTAGCTAAAACAGGTATTGCTACTTATAACAATCATTGTCGACAAATTGTTATGTGATATGCTAAAGAATGGGAAGTATGTATTTTTATTTAAAGAAAACAAGACATGAAAATAATTTAAAACAGGATGTTATTGAGCGTATGGGTCGATGGATTGATTTTTGACGAGATTATAAAACAATGTATCCATGGTTTATGGAATCAGTTTGGTCTATTTTCAAACAATTATATGAAAAAGGTTTTGTTTATCGTGGTTTTAAAGTATGCATAAAGAAGTTGTCTAAAACTAGGTAATAAAGATATTCTATTAAGGTAATGCCTTATTCAATGGGTTGTTGTACTCCATTATCAAATTTTGAAGCTGGTCAAAACTATAAAGATGTTACTGATCCAGCTGTTTGGGGATCATTTCCACTTCTTGATGATTCGACAGTTAAACTTATTGCTTGGACAACAACACCATGGACATTACCATTCAATCTTGCACTTTGTCTTAATCCAAATTCAGTTTATGTCAAAATTCTTGGTTTGTTTATACTAGAAAATTCAACAATAAAAAAAAAGAATTTAAACTTTTGTTTTTTTTTTCTTTAGATAAAATGAAAAATGAAATTTTTATTGTAATGGAAAAATGCTTATCTGAACTTTATAATAAACCTGACGGTTATCAAATACTAGAAAGGTGAATTAAATGAAAATCTATATTTGTTGTTTGTTTTGAATATACGTAGATTTAATTTTTATAGTTTTAAAGGATCTCATTTGAAAGAAATGCATTATGTACCATTATTCCCTTATTTTACTAATGTAAGATTTGTTTTGTGTTTTCAAATAATTTTTGTTTTAATTTATTTAAAAAAATAGGTAAAAACAGCATTTCGTGTATTATGTGATGATTATGTAACAGAAAATAATGGTACAGGTGTTGTTCATCAAGCTCCATTTTTTGGAGAAGATGATTATCGTGTTTGTGTTGCAAATGGTGTTATTAGTAAAGATACAGGACCTGTAATTTGTCCAATTGATGCTCAATGTCGATTTACTGATGAAGTAAAAGATTTTCAAGGACAAAATGTTAAAGATGCTGAAAAACTTATTATAAAGTATTTAAAAGAAGCTAAAAGACTTGTTCATCAATCAGTAGTCAGGCATTCATATCCATTTTGTTCGAGAAGTGATACACCATTAATTTATCGTGCTGTTTCATCTTGGTTTATTCGTGTTGAAGATATGGTTGATCGATTATTAGCTAATAATAGTAAAACATATTGGTAAGAAAAAGAAAATCAACACAAAGTTTTATTTATTTAAAACCTATGTTTTAGGGTACCTAATTCCATTAAAGAAAAACGTTTTGCTAATTGGCTTCGTGACACACATGATTGTGCTATTTCACGATATCGTTATTGGGGAAATCCAATTCCATTATGGATTAGTGATGATGGACATGAAATTGTTTGTGTTGGTTCAATGGAAGAATTAAAACAATTATCTGGAGTTTCTGTTGATGATATTCATCGTGAAATGTAAAATGAAATTGTTTACGTTTCTTTTCTCTTTGAATTTCTTCAATTAATAATTATTTTTTTCCTTTTTTCTATTTTAGTGTTGATGAAATAACAATTCCATCACGATTAGGTAAAGGTTTACTACGTCGAGTACCTGACGTATTTTTGATTGTTGGTTTGAATCTGGCTCAATGCCTTATGCGCAAGTTTATTATCCATTTGATGAACATGAAACATTTATGAATACATTTCCAGCTGATTTTATTGCTTAAGGTATTGACCAAACACGTGGATGGTTTTATACATAATTAGTTATTTCAACAGCATTATTTGATCAACCACCATTTAAAAATTTAATTGTTAATGGAATTGTTTCAGGAACTGATGGAAAAAAATTGGCAAAAAAAGAGAAAAATTATATTGATCCAACAATAATTTGTGATAAATATGGTACTGATGCGCTTCGGTGAAATTTATTTCAATTATAGAAAATTAATATTTTACGTATTTTATATTTTTTTTAGACTTTTTTTAATCACTTCACCTGTTGTACATGGTGAATCGCTTAAATTTGATGAAAAAGGTGTTCAAAATATTCTTAAAGATGTATTTTTACCTTGGTATAATGCATTATGCCTTCTTATTCAATCATGTGATCAATTAAAAATTGATAAAAAAATTAATTTTATTTATGATGAAAAAGGTTTATATTCATCAATGTCATTAAATATTAATGTTATGGATACATGGATTGTATCTTATACTCAAACATTAATTGATTTTGTTAAACAAGAAATGGATGGTAAGATTAATTTTTTCACCGATAACAAATTATTTCTCAGCAAATCTTAAGTCAATTATA
Organism: Rotaria sp. Silwood1; assembly: GCA_905250075.1. NCBI lineage: Eukaryota > Metazoa > Rotifera > Eurotatoria > Philodinida > Philodinidae > Rotaria > Rotaria sp. Silwood1. The sequence goes on along the minus strand of CAJNOP010000148.1, from coordinate 364,395 downwards.
GTAGTCTATTTACAAAAATCTAATATCTCATTGGAATAAAATGAAAAATTTTTGATTAGTGGCGTAACTAGGCAGAGGCTAGATGGAGGCTTGACCACAAGCGATTAGAAGGAATCGACGTAGAGAAATCGATCCAAAATCGGAGAAAATTGACTCACAACAATTTTCAAATCCAGAGAAAGCTGCAGTCAAAAGCTTTCGAAGTAAAATGATGGTCTCTAACCTGCGCCCTCTTCCTCCTGTTCCTAAAACTAGAAGGTTTTGAGGCTTATTTCATAAAATTTGTTTCTCAGTCAATGACACATTCTATACATTTGACAATGTCAAAGATGAAGCTTGATATATGACATAATTCATATTTAACGAAAAATAAAACTTTGTCTATATATAAATTCAATTCTGTTGTAATCAGAAACTAATTTTATCGTTCAAGATAACTATTTCTAATAGATTTCATTTTTGTTTTAGCTTATCGTTTGTACACAGTAGTGCCTCGTCTTATTAAATATATTGATGTCTTAACCAATTGGTATGTCAAATTGAACAAGAAACGTTTTAAGGTAAAAATATTTCTCTTACATTCATAGTCGTAAAAGTTATTTTCTTTTGTTTTTCTTTGAATAAGAAATGATAGAATTCAATTATTGTTTAGGGTGAAAACAATATTAGAAGATTGTATTTTTTCATTAAATGTTCTTTTTTATATTCTTTTAACAATGGCTAAATTAATGGCACCATTTACACCATTTCTTGCTGAATACATGTATCAAATCTTAAGAAAATTGACGTCACAATCAACATCATCATCTTCTGAACAAGAATTAAGTGTTCATTTTCAAATGATTCCAAAATCAGAGTTTGGCCTTTTCTTTGTTTTTTTAATATTCAAGAAAATGTCAAAAATTTTAATTTAGTCACTCATTGGTAAATAAAAATATTGAGCGTGCTATAGTTGCTGTACAAACAGTTATTGGATTAGGTCGAGCTGTACGAGAACGAAAAATAGTTCCTATGAAAGTAAATTGTATTGACTTATTTAATATAAATATTTAAAATTGAATCATTGTTTCAGTATTCATTACCAGAATTTGTTGTTATTCATAAAGATCTGTCCGTATTAAAAGATATTGAATCATTAGAACATTTTATTCGAGAAGTATGTGTTGTTGTTTTTTTGAACCTGCTTCTTTTATATTTATACTTATTTTTACTATAAAGGGTTTAAATGTACGTAAAGTAACATTATCGCAAGATCGTGAACTTTATGGTGTTGAAATGCGTGCTGAATCAAATTATTCAACATTAGGCAAAAAAGCTGGTGGTAAGAATATCTATTTTGTTTTTAAATGTGTAACAAAGGAATATATAAATAGTTAAAATTGAATCAATAACTCAACAAATTCGTGAAATGTCTAATTCAGATATTAAAAAATTGTTATCAAATGGTCAAGATGAAAGTCCATTGACAATAATTGATGAAGTACCAATTGAATCAGAAGATGTTCATATTGTTTATTATATAGCAAAACAAACACGATTTGAAGCTACTGCTGAACAAGAAGTATGACTTCTTTTCTTAGATTTTTATATTGTGTTTCTTATATGAATAGTTTGTTGTTTTACTTGATTATACAGCTGATGGATCATTGAACAATGAAGGTCTTATTCATGAAATTACAAGTCGAGTTCAAAAACTTTGACGAGAGGTTTTTTTGTTTCGATATTAATTAGTAATTCTAACTAATATTTAATTTTTTCGTTAAAGGCTAAATTAAATCCAACTGATGATATAACAATTTATTATTCAGTAGAACCACAAACTAGTGAAATAGCTCGTATTGCATCTGAACAACAAGATGAAATTGAAGCTATTCTTAGAAAACCATTTGTTTCATTGAGCAATTTAATGAATAGAGATGATAATAATGTAGTTATAAGTAAAAAGCTTTCTGTAAGTTGTGCTTGATTTTTTATGAAAATTAAAATTTATTTTTTAGGTGAAAGATGCTGAAATTGACTTAGTCATCATTCGAAACACATAATCAAACTCAAACCTAAATAGAAGTTTATTTTGTAATTGCTCTTTTTTTTTATTTTTATAAACTCTTAATTTGAAAAAAAAAAGAATATTATTGATTATTGCTGATGCACCATCTCAATAGGCAATAACAACAAAAACGTTCCTTTTTTTTTTTTGCTTGAAATATTTCTTTAACTGACCGAAAGAATTTAGTTGTGTCATCATTGTAATCTAGTAAATATTGGATTCTGTCAATGAAATTAATATTTATCGCAGAGTTATCTTCTTTCTTATTGTAAATTATCATAATATTCATTCTTCATTTTCTTTCAATGAAACAAGATTAAAGTTGTTCGTCATGAACAAAATATTTTACGAAAAAGATTTTATAAAGGGTGTTTCATAATAACTGACGATAGATTGTTAATGATATTTT
>CAJNOP010000148.1:258825-361839 GCA_905250075.1 Rotaria sp. Silwood1 | reverse complement strand
TACTTTATAACAAAGACCGTTCATCAAATGATAATCTGTTTTATCACCACATGAATAATCTGTTATTGTATTAACTGATATAATTAACGAATCGTCATCTGTAGTTGGAGGAATTGTGATCGACTTAAATTCAAGGTGCCTATCAACACAAACTGGCATAGCCGACATTGATGAACATTGATCTGATTCACTAATACATAGTTCATAAGTCAACATATTATTAATGAGAATTGTTTTGCGAAGAATAACAATACAATTTTGGTCAATTGATTTTGAATTTTGAAAACATTTTCCAATAGAACGATCTGGTGTTTTGCTGTTGTTCATGATATCCAATGTACGATCAATCCAATAATAACCTGGATCATTAAGTGCACTTGAAACATCAGAAGATAAAAATTCATCAAAAGAGCTTCTAGTTAGTGTTGGCATGGGTAGTATATCTTGAATTTCTAAAATATCGTTTATTTTTGCAAGCATACCACCAATAGATTTACAATAAGATTGCGCAGTTGAGAAAGAATTTTTCTTTGTTGAAAAATTAGAATATACACATCGTCGTTCATCTTCAGTAACTTGAAAACCTGAAAAAAGTAAGACAATTTTTTTTGTTCTGTTTTATTAACAAGCTTTGATGTTGTCTCTCCTCACCATAAGGACATTTTGTTGGCATGATATACATTGAATATATATTTGAATTGCTTGTATTTCCACATGTATAAAAGTAATTACTTTGGCATTCTTGATTACAATTATAATCTCGAAGTGTAAATATATTATTTTGTTGTTTTATCATCGGGATATTTACACATAAACATGTATTTGAATTTAGAATAGCATAGTGTTGGCTATACTTTGTACATAATTCTAAGCAATGACGTGGCTGAATATCTTTTATACGATTTAAATTGAATCGATATATTGCTGATTGATTGAGAAAATTTAAATGTACACAACTATGATAAAAGAAATCAGGATATAGTTTAGCTTGTTTATTATTTAAGCTATATCTAGACGGATGTTGAAAAGCAGTTATACGTAAAACAACGATGGTATCTCTATTACCACAGCGTTCATGTTGATTACCTAAAATTGTATATAATTATATGAGCATATGTATGCATTCCCTGAATCACGTATATGTGCAAATTCAGATCAGATGAACAATTACTTTTTAGAATTATAAAGTAAAGAAAATAGCACAAAAGTTATAAATTCATAGCTTTTTCTATCAAACATATTCAGGGACGACAATGAATATGTTGATAATACTGTTCATAGTAGAGTCGTTCAGTTTCATAGACTTCGAACTTTAACTAGGTCATAAAATGCTTTTATGACCAAAATCTGATTAACTCGAAGACGGCTATCATATATTGATCGAACAATAAAATATATGTGGGCTTCCAGACAGACATTCTCTGTGTCATAGTATATGCGTTATCGAATTCTTGGCCGCACCGTTGATATGTTAGCGGTTGACACCGTCTCTACTACATTCTTTTAAGACTTTGACAAAAGTCGGGCAAGTTATTTAAATATTAACGTACAAAGTAGAACTTAACAATCAATACACTACAACTTAGAGAAAGCTTTTCTCTATAAGCCTATATACATCGTGTTCTGTGGTCAAATATCATGGAAAACGTACAGCTCCTTTTTCCAGATATATCTAATGTTACTTGGATACCCATTGAAGTTTCCTAATCGAAATTGAATAGTCACTTCAAACATATGAGATAAATTTTCTCGATTTTTATTTGGTATCGTATAATTGTTGCAGCATACAGATTTCTCAAATAGCTGAAGTCAATCACTTGAAAATTTTCTGACATGAACCTGGTTAAGTTGGAGACTAACTCGAAGGATTTTGATCCATAAGATCGATTGATTATTTTCTGAAGATCCGGTTCAACTTCGAAAAGACATTCACGATGAAATAAAAACCAAGATTTTCGAGTGATTAGAAAAAATATTGAAAATAAATCCGATACGAGTGCTTTAGTACAGTTATCAGCAAATCTACACAATATGTTATGATGTTCGAAATCCATAAATTCGCAACTTTCAGTGAATTACAATGGAGAAAATCTATATGATCATGCATCATTGCGGAATATTGTGAATGATGATCGTCCAGAGGCAATATCAACGAAAATAAAGCGAATTTTATCTGTGTTTTTGAAAACAATATTAATCTAGGACAGATGTAAAAGCTAAAACTAGAGAACTGAACTATCACTAATGAAATAATTCGGGTCATTCTTTTTCGATTTAATTATTGATAAGACACGATCTTGAGACTTTTTCTCACTAACATAATATTAAAATATAGCTTCACTGATTTAAGAAAAGAAAAACATCAATATTCATCTGTCAAACATACCCGGACACGGATTTCCACAATCTTTTCTTCGATATTTTGCATGAGTTTCTTTCATATCAAATGTATGTGAATGAGCAGCATCGAAACAATAACATTTATTCATATTTATAACAGCCAAATTTGTTTCTAATATTTGACAAATAGATGAGCACAATTCATATGTTAAGTGATTTGATATCATTACTGGTAAACCAAGTGTTAAGGGTTTACTGTAACAGCTTTGTGTAGAGTTGAAACCAAGCATTGTTTGTTCTCTACATAAAACATGTCTTGGCTTCGAACAATTATTGATTTGAGTAGTTTTTAAAAAATAACTTCCTTTTTCGTTAAGTACTGTGCGTGTCAAAACTAAACATGAATCATCTTGTATGCTTGAGTTGTTATCTTCATTTGAATTAATCATTTGATATTCATTTATCGATGATAGACTGATATTAACATTGGACAATAATGATGAAAAATTTTGAGCATATGACCCAAATGGTTGAAGGTTTAATTTAGTATTTGACGGATCTAAGAAAAGATTATTTCAGTTATCGTTAGAAATTATCTAAAGTGCGCTGCTGCTCATTAGGTTTTATATGATACTCAAAAGCTTTGTCTTTTTTTTATCTATTTGAAGCTTGAATTTTTTTTCGGCGCTTTTATTCTAAAATTAAAAGTCTTCAGAGAACACTAAACGGTACATTCGTCGCATATTAAATGGTCATATAATGGTTAGATGCGAATCTTAACTTATTTTCATATATTGTAAAGGATGTTTTCAAATATTCAATATCTATGGACAATGTGAATATGCATTGTTTTTAATAGACAGATTAGTTTTCTATTCGATTTATAGAATAATCGTTATGATCAGATGAAGGTGTTTGTATATATTTAAAAGAGTGACACATAATTTAATAAATTCGTAGAGGATCAATAAAATACAACAACTCGTTTCAATTCTGAATGCTACTTGAATAAACTGAAGAGATGGCAACCAAACAAAAACCATTGATGGGCTATTCGGTCTAATGTGATTGAACATTCAGCTATTCTCTGCTCATCATTGAAGTGCAGCATACTCATAATTATTCTATGGGTGACATACCAACAGTAGTGTGAACAAATTTGCAACATGGTAATCGAACTAAATCCCTTAAATTCTAATCTTTTAAGATGTTTTGCTCATGTCGAACATAATCTCAGTTGTCTACTATTTGTTGTACTAATCAATCAACAGGATTCCTTCAGCTCTAAGCTATTACTTGAAAAAACTATCAATAAGATTTCTCTTGGAGAATTTACTTGTATCAAGAAGAAAGAAACCAAGACGAGCTTGCCATTGTGACGTATACTGAGCGATTTCACCGTTAAGGCTATTAGTCATAGAATTCTTGAATTCATTTTTTGCTTCCTCCTGCATATCATCATCGTCATCATCATTCGATATAATATCTATTTCGAATTCCTTTTTCTCGGCTTCTGACAAATTAATACAACTATTTCTTGCTTCTTGAACTGTTTTACGATCATTCGATATCCGATAACAATGATTGTTGATATCAAACCAATGTCGTGTACAGATAACCGCCATTATATTGAAATTTGGTGTATAGGTTGGATAAATGATAGTATCATATAATGATGAATCTTCATTCATAGGGTTTGTGATGCATAAATGAATTGAGAATCTAGTATGAATACAAGAGGTAGTGGCGTAACTAGGATTTTTAATATGTATCGGATTTCACCTTCAAAGCATGGGACCCAGATGAAACTTGTGGAGGATGATATTCGACATAAATGATGAGTTTTTATGAGAAAAAATTTTTGAAAGTGAGCTTCATGAAAAATATCTTTTTCCTGAGTCCCAAGATTTTTCTTTTGCTGTTAGTAGTATTCCATTTTTTAGAATTTCAGCAGCTATCGCGACTCATTTTATCGGGATTTATTGGGACTTTTCAATAAGTTCCTAAGCACTTTCAGATAAATCCCATATGATTTCTCACTACATACAAGCTGTGGGTGAGGGTGAGGATAGAGTATGAGTGTGGATGTGAGTGTTGATGTGCTGAAATGTAATCATAATTAATAAGTCTCCATTAAATAAATAAATCCCGCGGAAAAGATAAATCTCGGTAGCTCCTCTAGAATTCAGTAGTAAGATGCATCGAATTCCACCGACAGACTTCAAATTTCGCCTAAAAATATGGAATCGTTCAGAAGTTATGATGTTTTGAATTTTTGCTACATGTTGCTAAAATTTTAGTAAAAATTCAAAACATCATAACTCCTGAACGAATTCATATTCTTAGATGACATTTGAAATCTGTCGATGAAATTTGATGTAGCTTACTATTAAATTCTAAAAAGCGAAATACTACTAACAGCGAAAGAAAGATTTTGGAAGGTCAGGAAAAAAACCTTTTTTTTTTCGCAAAGTTCAATCGCAAAATTTTTTTCATAAAAATTCATCATCTAGGTCCAATATCATCCTCCATAAGTTTCATCTGGGTTCCATGCTTTGAAGCTGAGATCCAGCATACACAGAAATCCTGGTTACTCCACTAACAAGAGATAGGAATGTTCACGTAAACAACCGCTATCTAATACATAAGATCTTCTAAAATTCCTTTTAAAATAACTCATTTTAAAAAGATTTGAGTTTCTTGTATTGGTGGCTGTTATTATTGGACATTTCCAAGAAGGATCAATAGTAACATCATCATCAAAATCAATTGAAACAATGGATTTAGTTAAGTTTAATTTTTCAATAATTTTTAGAAAAATATTCCAAGTTAAATTTTCATCATAAACAAACCCCATTGATGAGAAGGAACATAAACTTAGCGAGCTTCGATGAATAGATATACATTTTTTTAATTCTTTTATATAAAGAGAGTCGATCGGACATAAAGCATTTAAATTATACTTAGCCCATATACGTGAATCCGTTAATGAACCACATTTAAACTTATGCTTAACATTCGAATCACCCAATGTGTTGTCACAATAACGGTCACAACTATAACTTGGTAAAGTTGTTAAATAAAGCGCACGACCAAAATCTAGAGTTGATTCTCGAGGCAATATACATAAGCATTGGTTGCTATCACTGTTGAAAACTAAAAATAAATTTTCATATTTCTGTTTTCTTTTTAAGGTATATAGTTATTTTTCTCTAGGTTTTTATGCATGTTATAATTCACAATTAATAAACTAAAAATAAAGCGAACGTTTGTAATCATCTTTCGACATTGAATATTTTTTTCAATATAATAATAGAGTAAAGCTACTTCATGGAAGAGTGATTTCAAAGAAATCAGATATCAGGGATACTGTTAAAGATCGACCACTCCCTATTTCACAGCTCAGATCGAATGAATGAAACAACAGTACCGAGAAATCGCACGATATTATAAGATCTGTTCTTATAGTTCATTTCTGTTAGATTCGCTGCCGAACAGTGTTGTTCTATCGCGAACATGGATGTAGTTTCCTCAAGAGCATCACAAACATTGTACCAATAGATCAAAGAACGCTTTCAACTGTTTCTCAGATATTCACTAGAATAAACATGTCAGCTTTTAAATACTAGAGATGATTCTCAAGAGTTGGATATTGTCTAACGTAGCCTTTTTAGTTCAAAAACTACTGCAGCGTGCACAATACAACGATATTTTAAAATGACGAATAGTTTGATTGTGAATTCAGCTGGATAATAGGAGAACAAATCGCAATCATGCTTTTATCGTTTCAAATAGTGATAAATATATTTTGAGACATTCTCTATCTCATGATATAAAAGTTTTTGTTATGAATCTCGAGTAGAAAAAAAAATAGCTGGAACTCCTAAATGAGTCAAGACACATTAATACCACTCATTAAAATATTCTTCGGATTTGAATGTATGGTTTTGGAGAAAAACGTAAATCAATTTTTTTCTGAACTACAGTAGTTGTCGAAAAACGTTTAGAAACGAACTATATGTGACTCACTACCTCTGTACCAGAGATGCACGGGGCATCGATTTTTCAAGCCCCGCGGGGCCCGCCCCGTGAAATTCACAAACCCGTCCCGCCCGAACCCCGTGTATAAGTTTTATGAAAATCCCCGCCCCGCCTGTGCCCCGAAAAATCCATACCCGCTCCGCCCGTACCCCGCACAGGCAGCTTCTTGGACCGGCCCGCCCGACTCGTCATTTTTGCGACGGGCCCCGCCCCGCCCCCGTGCAACCCGAAGAAATTTTTTATTTACTAAATACTTTTTAATCATACATTCCTTTTATAAACAGATATCTCATCACCATTCTAGCTAAGAGGCTGTTGGATATTTTTTTAAAAACTTTCATCCTCAACAACGCTGGTAGGACAGATACTTTGAAATATCAATACCCTTTCCCTTCGCAAACTTATATACTTGACTCAGGCTAAATTCGATTGTCGCAAAATTAACCATACATAGATGAGATCCTTCATGCTTAAACTTGCACAAAGTATTAAATAAAAATGTTTCGAAGTTGAGAAGAAAATAAAATTTTACTATTGGAACTTTAGACACATTCGAATTACTTCATTTCCGGTGCTGTTCATATAATCTTAAATTGAGCTATAAAATTTTATAACGAAGTCAGGCTAAACTTGCATGAATTACTGGAGAAATCGCTGCTCCATTGTACTGTATACTAATGGAAAAGATAGATATAGCTAAAGGATTAAAATTAACTGGACCAAGGCAAATAATTGAAAACGTATCCGAAACATTTGTAAACGCTCATGAAATTTGCAGTCAATTTGAAAATTAAAATGATAAAAGATACTCTATCAAACTATTTCAAAACAAAATATATTTATTTGTCCAATATGTTATAATTACTCGAAGAAAACATGTTGAAATTTGGCAAAAAATTTTTTGCCTGCTTCACGAAACTTACTCATTTTTTGACCGACACGTAAGACAGATCAAAGAAAAACTACCATTGGATGAAGTAATCAATGCTCTATCTGATCATATAATAATAAAAAAAGTTCCCGATGTTTTGTAGAAATACAATAACCTGAAGAAAATTGGTGAAAATTAGTGAATTATCTTGTATAGTTTCCCTGTATTTTGAAAAGTTTTCGTTTCGCGAATTACTTCGTTCCTTTAACGTTTCGATTTGCTGGCTTCTTTTCTTCAGTTCAGTTTTGAATTTGCAATAGAACTTCATTAATTATTGAGTGACTTCAACAATGAAAGATAATAAATGATATAGTTTTGTGCCTATTACTTCGGAATCGCGAGTTCCTATTCGAATGAATTGTACTCTTTCGAGTCAATCACTTTAATTCTGTTTCAAGAAGCTATCGTCTTCAGCGTTATGTTCTACTAAAACAATAAAGAATGTTTATTCATTCTACAATGATTTCATCGTTAAGAAATCTGAATTTTGATAAGAAAAAGAAGTTTTTACTGCGCAGTGTTTCTTAATAAATATAAAATAAGTTTTAGTCCAGTTATTCACTTAGTATAAATTAGTAGTGGAAACTGTGCATGACGGAGGAGAAAGAAAGAAAGACACAAATAACAGACAAGCTTGCACCTAATAGAATCAAATCAATAAACCAATTGATATGTACTTTGTACTATGCATATCTGTAGTAATAACACCTCTTCATAAACTTTGACGGTTCTTTATCACACCCGAAAAAAAATGTTTACCCGCCCGAACCCGTGTATTTCATACCCGCCCCGCCCGAACCCGTGTATTTCATACCCGCCCCGCCCGAGACCCGTATCATTTTAAAAATTTGCTCCCCGCCCCGCCCGCCCGTGGGCTGGCAAATACCCGCGCCCCGTTAACCCCGTATTTAATTAAAATTTGCTTCCCCGCCCGCCCGTCGCCACGTGGCCCCGCGGGGCCCGCGGGGTGAACCCCGTGGACCGTGCATCTCTGCTCTGTACTAATACCTAGAAGAAACAAAAGAGAAAACTTAGGTAGTTGAAGAAGTTTTCTATCAGAATAGGTATTTGTTAAATTGCTATATACAAGTATGAGTGAAAGGTCTCTGGAAAACGAAGACTCCTCGATTTAGTTTTCCGAATATATGAAAACATTTTTTAGAGTTTCGTCTAAATAGAAAACTTTTTTGAACATACTGAGACGTTTCTAAGATATTCACAGCCTATATACAATTAATTGCACTTATTCTACGAAAGACTCAAAGGAATAAAATACTGTAAATTCATAGGAATTGAAAAAAAATAACAGAAAACAACTTTTTCGGCATTTGGGTACATAATTGTTATTCGTCGATGATAGTTTGAGAACATAATATTTTGTGGAGAAATGTTATCCCTATTGAAGAAACTTGTTTCCAAACTGTTCTTGATAGAATCCAGACAACTGATTTTAGAAGTTTCGGCTTTCCAGAGACTTCTCACTGAAACTTCTTAATGGGAATTGGACAAATACTTATATTGGTGGAAAACTGTCCTTGCAGAATAAGTCCTTGGTCTTTTTGTTCTCGGCATTACCATTAAGGGAATAGGGCAAAAATAACTGTTTTGCAAACATTTTTTCAAACTGTGTCAGAATATTCTCGTATGCCCTCTATAACAACAATTGACATATTCGCCCCTAAATCTTACGGTAGGTTTTATAAGAACCATATTTTTTCCGATATAAAGCTTTTCTTTCAAAACCTAAAGTATCTCTATTGATAATTCAATGAAATATTTGAAACCACTGTGCGAAACTATATCAAATAACGTATGATACGAGTCCTATTCTAGCGAAAAAGTGATCTAAAACAAACTATAAATAAGTTACTTTCTCAAGTACTTCTTTTTGTCGAAAAACTTGGTTTTCTTGAAAGTGATTTTTTGTGCAATATGAATTTTCGCCGGGGTAAAAGAACGCTATTTCCGAGAATGAAACTTACCAGTCTTCTTTCAAACGAAAAATGCGCAAGGCATCACTCAGATATTCATACATTACTTAAGGTGCTCTATTAGCGATATGAAACGCAATTAACGCCTTGCGTCCTCAAAAATCGATCTAAGCCCAGGAACGTTCAAACGGCATAAAATTTTCAGGATATGTTGAGGCTAGAGTATGGAAGCTACAGTGAAATTTTCAGTCCGATATCATGAAGTCTGATGGAGATATTGACCAGAAAAGGTCAAAAATAGCACATTTAGCAACCCAAATTTCTAAGCTCTGATCCGTGTAATATATTTAATTTTTTTTTTGTTTGAAAGAATATGTCAGGATGCAGTGCAGTACAGGGTCCGTTTTTTAAAATCCTTACTTTTTATAGGAGAAAAGAATCGAAGGTTCAGTAGCTCAAAAACTCTCTAAAAATTGCACTATAATTTTATAAATGTTGCTACGTATAGTAAAAGCAAAGCTCAATCAAAAAAAGACTCTGTAATGCACCGCATTTTGACGTGATCTTTTACGCAAAAAAAAACCTTAAATATGTTGAATAAGTATTAACAGAGAAATCTGGATTGTACGATCAAGAAACTATAAATGGAGAAAAAACGAAAAAGATCTTCTGTTTTTTTCTGAAAACAGTTTATTGTTTTTTCGAATAGGAGATGACAGAAATCTTCAACAATTTTTGGAAAAAATGAGGTGTTGCTTAAAAATATTTGTTGTTTATGAAAGACCAGATCACGGGCTATCTTTCTGTGCATTTCTCTTAATTTCGACTATTCGGGCGAAAAGTGACTTTTTTTGAAAGGGTGAAGGCCTCAAAACACTAGAATAGATAGTAATGATGAAAAAAATTCGATTTCCTATGAATATGAGTAAACTATTCAATGATTATTTGTCGTTTACATGTTTTCTTCTACCTATTGATTTTGTCTTAGCATTTTGATCAAGACATGCAGCTGCACATCGTTCCAATATATTCAATGGAGATTTTACAGATGATTTATCTATTTCAACTTGTATCGTATCATAATAACCCGAAGCATTCCATAATTCACATGATATAAATTGAATTCGAAAGTTAAATAAATGAGCATGTTGAGTATAAAAGTTTTCTTCAGCATAAGCTGAATATGTTCCTTTGCCTCCACATGTATTAACTGTTTCAACTTGTTGATAGTCTGGCTTTCTGCATGGTATTGTACAATATTCATCTCTCTGTCGATTATGATCCATTAGACCACCACCTGAACATCGACAAATTTCGTCTTGTATATAAATAAATGGTGTTTCACATAAAACAAAACATAACGTTGGTTCCATATACGAACTTACGAAATAACTATTATAAAATACTTGTGTATAACAGCCAACATAATGGTATGAACCATAAACTGAATGTGCCAAAGAAATTATGGTGAAAAGAGAAATCACTCCTGGTTCAAAAATCATATGCTGGAATAATATAAGTAAATGATTGATGATAAAAGAAAAAGCAATTGAAAATGTTTGTTAGGTATAATACAAGAAAAAAGAACTATAAGATGCGGGTGTGGATGTGGGGAGGGTGAGTGAGAATATGAAATGATGTGGATGTCAAGATGGATCGTTGTAGACAATACTCACACCCACACCCACACCCGCACCCATATCCAAGAGTAAATAAATCAAGAAAACAAGGGTAAAGCTAATGTTCGGATTAAATTCCTCGAATAAAAAGCGCTAGATGTTCTAGGAAAACTAAATGAAGAAAAAAAAAAGTAAACAAACCTTTTAGGGTTTTCTTAATAGATGGCAGAGAATACGTGGAATAGCTAAATTAAGGGAAAAGAAGGAAAGCGTGTTTACGCATTCCATTGCTTTTGGAAAAATTTACAGATGAAAATAGCATAACTATTCGAAAAATGTTAACATTTTTGTATTAGAATTAAGAAAGTATTTTCATGCTTTTGTGTTAATGTTAAAAAATAATTTCATAGTTTGGCATTAGTAATGATTTAAAATTGGCATTATTTACCACATTGTTCGTGCGCATTGGTATTTATTAATGAATTTTTCATATAATAGTAATACCAAATGATTACAATACTTTTTTAACAGTAACAAAAACAAATTTTAAATTATTTTCTTGACTCTAATAAGAAAATATGAAAAATAGCATTAGTTCAGGCAATGCTAATGCTAAACAGTCACTCCTAAACAAATCTTTAGGCAATTATCGGGATGACTCAATGAAGAAAAGAAAAATGAAATTTCTGATTTGCTTTTAATTCTTTTATAAGAACCCACACAAATTGGAAGAGTAACTCAGTGAGGAAAAACAAATTAAAGTTAATGTTCAAATTAGATTTTCATTATAAAATACTGAAGAATCCTTTGGATAGCTAAACATAGAAGCAATACACGGAAACTAAATTAGCTCGCTCTATTTGTCTCAGAACATGCGAACATATTACGAAAATAATATATGGGTGAATCCGTGGGGTTTCTACCACTTTTGTGGAAAAAGTATTTTTTCGATTTTAATATTCTAGTTAGACGTAACGTCGTCGAAAACGGTTAGAGATAATAGTAAAAACTTTTTTTGATACATAAAGTTTGGAGATCCAGATCATTTCTTAGGAACAATTCAATGTATTTGTAATTGGATATGTTGAGGGTTTCAACTATGTTGCAAAATGATGAAACTTTCAACGTTTGTAGAGCTTTTAATTCTAATCATTTTGATAAAAAAAAATTCCGAAAAGCAGTCATTTTGTAGGAAATAGGTTCAAAAGACTATAAGTAGTGAAGGAAACTAAACACCAATTTGTCAAAATTTCGCAAAAATCTTTTGTTTTTGAAAGGTTTTGGTTTTTCACTGCTCACAGTGTTCTGAGTCTATTTCCGACACAATAAAAGCGGTTTGAAAATTCTTTTTATCAAAATGATTAGAATTAAAAGCTCTACAACCGTTGAAAATTTCATCATTTTGCAACGTAGTTGAAACCCTCAACATATCCAATTACAAATACATTGAGTTATTCCTAAAAAAATTATATGGATCTCCAAACTTAATGTACCAAAACTGTTTTTACTATTACCTCTAACCGTTTTCGACGACGTTACGACTAAGTAGAATATCAAAGTCGAAAATAAAATTTTTTTCCAAATTGTGGTAGAAATCCCACGGATTCACCAATATGGAAAAAAAACAAACTGAGCTCGTTTATTCGTTTTTTTGTAATAAAATCAACGTTCAATACACTTGTTTCTCGAAAAGGTTTTTATTTATATCTCCCCCACCTCCCAGGTGTTTTTCGGTTAAGGAAGAGGATGCACAGGCACGTCTTTCACCCTCGTTGGCTATGTCCTGGATCACGCAGAATAACTAGATGAAAGAAAAAATAGGGAGTGTGTTATCTCGTTCTATTGCTTATCGAAAAATCTTTATGCAACTATCAGAAGAGGCAGATGAATAAAAGGAAAGCAAACTAAAATAGATTTGTCTATTTCTTGCAAAATAAACTGGAATGTATGAAATAATTTGAAAAAAAATAAGCTCAAATTAGTTATCCAGTTTGCCTCAGAAAATATGCACTGTAGTAAGGATAACTGAGAGAGACAAAAGAAAACTGAACTAAAAGAGTTATTATATGTCACTGAAGAAAACGTTTAAGATGGATAAGATATGTAAACGCAAAAGTAAGAAATCAAGCTTTGATTTTTTTTCGGTTTTTGTTTTTCGATTCTGAACAACTAAGAGGCTGTATTTGAATTACGTGATGAGGAAGGGATCGAAGGATCTGATAGTTATAGCATTCGATCGTAGATGAAGAGGAGCCAGTAAGACGATTGATGAAATAATGAACCCTAGTGCATATTGAGTCTGATGAATTTGTTCGTTAAATTAGAGAAATGAGTCACATTTATCTGCCAGAAGAAGCTGCACTGTACTTGGAGTTATGCCGTTTTTATGGAAAATCTAAGTAAGGATGATTTCATCGCCTCAAATATAAAATAAACGAAATTGGGCCTCGCTTCCTTCATGATTCTTATACCTGTTATCGAGATAATCACTATTGCACAGGTCAGTTTGCATAAAATCGTAAAAGAAAGAATATGTAATTATTTATAGCAAACGATGGTTTTATTCTGTTCCCTACATAATGTCATCGAAGAGTGTTAGAAGTATATGGAACGACAAACATGAAATTCTAGCGTTTATATGTTTGCGGTATTATTGGACCAAGATTGTTAATATGGGAAATGAAGTCTGCGAACAATCATTGGCATACACCATGAGGTTGTCATGTGTTAACTTGGTTTGTCAAACCGAATCACTAGAGTTCTAGCACTGGTACAACTTTTGCAACAAAAATTCGAAAAGCAGCATGTCCAGGGTTGTTTGATGATGATGGAGGCTCTTAAAATGTTGAATTTAATCCCGCAGAACAGAAGGATTCAATATCACACAAAAGGCGATCACTTAAATTTCGAAGAGTCCTTCGGACGATAATCAAATCAAGAAAAGAAAAGGAACAAAATTACTTTGTAATATTTCTCTCATGAGATGCTAGACAACTATCGAGACGAAAAAAAACTGTAAAAGAAACGTACAATAGTCTACTATCATGTTCATCATAATAAACACTTCTGATAAAAACGTCGCATAATGTACCTTTGTGAGTGGAATAGTAAACCCTTTTTTTCTAAAATCTTAGAATAATCCTTCCGTTTTCGTAGAATATTAAACCTTTTGGCTAAAGTCGTACAGCAACCTATCCTATTACTGAAATTGTGAAACAATTCATTTATGTGCTGAGAATAATAATTTCTTCTTATGGAAACATTAAAATTAAACACTTCAATATACACGTAAGTCATATACCGTTTTTATTTTCATCTATCCTTACTCTTACGAGGGAGGGTCACCAACTGTTCAATCGCTTTTGAGTCGGAACTATGTGCATCATATAGGTCATAATGAGCTATGAATACCGTGAAAAGAGTTCGGGCGGCTAGCTTCTTACTACTGAGATATAGCATTTTTACTATATTTTTCAGAAAAAGCCGTGGTCCCCCTCAGGAACATCAGAAAAAGTGAGTTTTGAGTTTCCGTCGGAAACTTTGCATGTAGATAGGCCTCAATGAGAATAGTTTATTGTGAATGTTTCAGATTTTTTGGTTGCTTCTAGTCTGAGATAAGAACATCGGATTCGCTGGTGTATATGAACAATTTTATAACAACTGTATCTGTAGATAGAAACAACAAAAAAAGCTGAAACTTTTGCAATAAAGTATTTTCATTGAGGTCTATATCCATGCAAAGTTTGAAGTCGAAATTCGAAATTCAGTTTTCCAAGTGTTCCTGAGGGGGACCACAGCCCTCTTTTCTTAAACATACAGTAAAAAGGCAGTATCTCAGCAGTAATAAGCTATCCGCCCGAACTCTTTTCATGGTATTCATAGCTCATTAGGACCTATATGATGCACATAGTTTCGGCTCAAAAGCGATTGAACAGTTGGTGACCCTCCCTCGTTAGAAATTCTTCCACTCATAAATTCTTGAAGGACATCTGACATCGATATAAATCTTTCAAGGATTTATGAACACTTTCTTAAAGTAGAATGGTTGACTATTCTGTAGTTTCTTTCTACAGCGTACGTTCTCATGAATTCTAATCCATCACCCTCACATTCATATTTTTCCACTCTCTTGCTCAGTTCACTCACAACACTTGTTTCTTATCTCACAAAATCCTTATTAGGCATGATTTGCACCCCGTGAGTTCCTTTGTGTTGACCCTCTGTGACACATGCTTATGGATTGCTATATTTACAAAAATGAATAGTCTAATAACTGTTTTGAGAGCCAATATTGAACTCATTTCTAGCTCTGAATAGCAGGATGTTTATGAGAAAAAAAATCTTAAACAAGTCTTATCATTTGAAAGGTTCCTACTTGGCTGCATAGAAAAAGGAGCTTTCAGTCTCCCTAAAAAAAAAGAGTGAAGTTGACTTTCAGCAATATGCTGATAGCATTCCAGCAATCATCTCATTGCCAAAATTTGGAAAATCTCAGTATCGATTATTATCTCTCCTTCAAAAACTGATGCTGTCATATTTATCAAAAATATTAAATTATACTCATATTCAACTTAAATGCCCAAACAGTGATGAAAACAGGATCAATGGACGGATTTAGTGGCATCTGGTCGACTTCTGATTAATATGGTCTGCTTCGACTCTTTCCTACGCGCAAAAAATTCACATACTGGTCGCGTGTCAGCAGCACGTTTGCCTCTCTCACGATACTTTCAAAAATAATTTAGATCAGTTACAACAGAATCAACATATGTCACGAAAAGCCCAAAATAGTCGAACTGTTTTTTTTTATGCTATTTCCGTCACTATTTGTTTGAACATTTTAATCAACTAGTGGTATAAAAAGCATAATTACCGTAATGCTTATTGTGTCAATAAATTGTGTTAATTTAGATAAATCTGACATTCCAAAAGAATCAACAGTTTTGCGATCAAGTAAATAGAAAACTATATTTACATATTTTTAGAAAAAGTGCTACGTGAATTTCGATTTTCATAGTTTTACTAATCATGCAAGCTATCAATGCTCTACTAGAAGCTATGGGGCTGCTTAACTTTTGCAAATAGCACTATTCTGAAAATTTTATGGGATATAATAACTGGTACTAAAATTCTTTTCAACGTACTATTCGCTTAGTCAACACTTACATGTCTTTTGCTTGTATTCAACTGGTCGTCTTGCTCTTTATATAGAATCTATTAATTTAATTGTTATTATTCATTTTTTTGACTTATCCGTCTTTCTTTCATTCTTCCTTATTTTTATATGAATCATAGAATCCCATTTGTTATATTGCTATTAACACTTCTTACAAGGGGGTAGCTTCAAGCTAATTCTCGTTTAAGTGTTTTCTTTGTCAAAGGATATAAGACACAACATGCATAATATCGCATTAATTAGAGTTTATTGCCTGAAAGTCACTAGAACTTTTCAAAGAATAGTAACAATATTGCGAATAACGAGAAAAAATGCAAATGCAATCATAACTAACAATCGACAGAATATACAGGGTGTCCCATAAGTAACAAGACAAGGAAAAAAAGTTTGAATATCTCCATTAGGGCTCGACCAAATGGGCTCAATTTTTTATCAAGGATAGAGGCATCTGCACACTCCAAATCCATACGAACAAGGTGAATGAGAACCTTTGTTAAGTATCGCTAGTGACCTCAACAATAAAATTTTTGCTTTGTCACTGGTAAGAAAAAACCAATATACAGGATAGTGCAAAAGTCACTTTATCGAAAAGAAAATTAAATATTTCCATTACGGCTCGAGCAACCGAGCTGATTTTTTTACCAAAAATAGAGGCATGCTTATACTTCAAATCCATACAGACAAGCTTAGTGAGGACCTTTGTTAAGTATATTTTTTTATTTTCCTGTCTGTGAAAAAGTAAAAATTTTATTGTTGAGGTCAATAGTGATACTTAACAAAGGTTCTCATTCACCTTGTTCGTATGGATTTGGAGTGTGCAGATGCCTCTATCCTTGATAAAAAATTGAGCCCATTTGGTCGAGCCCTAATGGAGATATTCAAACTTTTTTCCTTGTATTGTTACTTATGGGACACCCTGTATTGTGTCGCAATTCAAACATTTCATCAGGGCTATTGCATTATATCTTTATTTGGTAAATATACGTAATTGAAAACATGTTGTTGTGACTTTATTCTTTTCGCATCTAATTTGAATAAAGCTTTTATCAATCGACTTACGTATTTTTTTGTAAAAAATTCTAAGTAGTTTGTTCTTAGTTGTACATCAAGTGAGGACAATGGTAAAGTATATCGTGGTAACTAAAGTTAGTTGATTCATAAAATCAACCTTCATAAAATATCGACTCAGTTCGCCCTAGCCTGCGTGATTAAGAATCTTTTTAATTTTGAAATTTGAAGTTCGTCGCAATTGCAAAAATTCACAAAGAGAAGATCCGAAACTAATTGAGCATGTGGCTGTATGCCAATATAGATGAGCTCTTCAAATTAATATTGAAGTCAAGGATAACCAACAAATTTTTATTATGTCTGATCATATTTATGTGTGCGTTACTGCTATTCTTCATTCATTAAAACTCACGAAGTTACTCTGTACTGCTTCAAGAATTTTCTACTTGTGAATATTAGCGTGAAACTGTATATCGAAATTTCAAAACTTTGGAGAAAATACAAAATATGGCGTTTATCTTCTGGTAAAAACCGAGAATTGGAAATTTTACAATTCACAAAATGTGTAAAATAAATTCAAAATAATTTACATATTTTTTTTTGTGTTCTAATATTATTTTATTCTAAGTACGGATTCTAATTATTTTATTTTAAAAATTGATTTCTCTTTGATTTAAATAATCATCAATTTATTCTCGGCATGGGTATGAGTGGGTAGGATGTAGGAGTGAATCTGCGTCTTGCTTTCACCACATTCACACCTTTTATATAGATGACACATTCGTCTCAATACTGTTAATTTATGTTATGAGTATTCTTAGATCAGTATTTCTAGCAATCTATTCATAAAAGATTATTGATGATTCGTCAAATCACAGTGATGGAAAACGTTGACTTTTCTTAAATACTCCGTTTTTGTGTAGATTCAGGATGCAATTCGCTCCAAGTTGCCTGTTATGTATTTTCAAATATCCAGTGAAGGATATCAGCTAATACACTTCTATTTCAATTAGTTTGGTTTGAACTTGTGTTGATGTGCTCTTTTCTTCAATGCTCTGCTTTGTAGATGAAGGTCACTGAAGATCCAGAATTTCAATGAATCACCATTGTTTAACTTTCGCATTCTCATATATTCTGCAGAGGAAGTCGATCTTTCGTCAAACCATTATTCAAAGTGATAACTCCGCAAAATTACTGAAGAAATTTTAAGCCTGTTCCTCTCATATGCACTTCATCCACAAAAATTAATGTCAGGATCAAGTCGTTCACTAGCCAGAGAAATATGAATGGTGCAATATTGGTACTAACGATCAGAAATAATCATCGAATCCGATTGAAAATATATTGAGAAGAGGAAAATGAATTGGTATGTTTATCAAAAAATCTTCAGTCAACATTCGACGATAGGAATGATGATAATTTGCCTAATCATCTTCAACAGTTCAGCAGAGAACGAGAGAGTATCTTGATACAAAAAGAACAACGATTTCATGTCTCAAGGACAAGTAAGTTGTCACATATTCTGTCATGAGCTCACGTTTCGTTCTCTATTCATGAAAAACTAATTCTGTGAAACATACTATCCCACATATTTACAATCATTCACTTCGAGGATACAGAAGCTTCAAAACGGAATAAAAAATGCTGAATGAATCGAACAGCGTTCATTCAGTTCGAGACGGATGTCTTATTTATTTTAAAAGAGTATAAAAGCAAAGAATGTTGATATTGTCAATAGTCAATAATTGTGACGATAGTACCATGAAGTCATGGCATAATTTTGTGGGTAACCATATGGATGATGGCTGTAGGTATAGTTATAGCTCGCTTCAGTCAAACTTCTTCTTTCCAAATATTGGCCTAGTGCTTTATCCAGCCAAACCGGAAGTTTTAAACCAGAAACATGATAGAGAACACGAATCGCCAAGGGGCTGTCCATTATTATCGTTGGAGTAGGGATACAACGACGGTGCCTAATCCTACCACCAGACATCACTTATTTATCCAAATATACAGTTGGTTGCAACGCTTGAACAGATAAAGCTGCTTACTTTATCTGGTCTAGTTGCCTCTATAGTTATATGCATCACTTCTCAATGATAGATATTTCGAGACACAAAATGGATGGCGTAATAATGTTTGAAAAGTAATGCATAAATTTTTATTCATCTCTCTCTGCTTTCCTTTTACTATTTGATGGTACTTAACTCATCCTATTAAATGTCGTCAAAATATTTTGAAAAGTAATACATAATGCTTATTCGTTTCTCTTCTTCCTTCTTACTCTTCGATAGCACTTGACTCATCCCATTGGTGTACACGATTTACTTTTCATGGATTTCCTTTCTATTGATTAAATAAAAATAATTTTCGAATTAACGCTCATTTTGTATGATGATTTACTTTTCCTTGATTAGTTTGACGAAAAGAAGGGTGTGGGTGTGGGTGTGGGTGTGGGTGGATGTGGGTAAGTGAAGGTCTATTTTCCGATGTTGACCTTAAATTCTCTCATGCCCACACCCACACCTACTCCAAATCCTATAAACCAAATCCATATAAATTAGGACAATTTGTTGAAAGTAGAATACGTTCCATAGATGATGATTCAAGATTAAGAAATTGAATTTTATGATGAATTTTAGGTAAAATCTGTAGACAGAATCGGTCAAGTATTGTATTAGTAAATCGATATAATAAACCATTAGAGAAAAATGTCATTGATGTTAAATATTTCGTAAAAACCAAATAATTTACAAGTGTGGGGTGTGGGGTGGATGTACTTCTTCTCTATACCCACACCGACACGCACACCCAATACATCATTAGGGTATGTCTACGTGGGTTTTTCTTTTTCATTGGATTTATTCAAAGTATTCTTCATAAAAAAAAAATTTGAATGTGTTTTTTTTGCTCTTTCATCCTTTGAGCTGATAGTGCAAAAGGCCAGCCACAGCAGATTGAAATCCAGCATTATAATCAGTGGCAACTTCATTTTTGACATAATCATCTCGTCGATCTTCATAGTTATCATTTCGATCAGGTCCACCAATTAAAGCACCAATCAATAGTTGAGGATTTGGACCAGGATTATTGAATGCACTCCAGTCGCAAATAGCTGGCCGGTTTGGACATGAACTAATATATAGACGAAACGATGTCAATGAGACATCAGAAACAATCGACTTGCCTAGATCGATGATGAGGTCGTTGTGGATAGTTATGACCGAAACCAATCACATATGATCGACCAGAATCACCTAGAATGTAGCCAATTTGTTGTGAGGCAAAAGTCAAATACTCCTGGGTATTGATGCCAATGTCAGCAGCCTATTCAAATACAAGACGGGGTCAGATGAGTGTCTCTTATAGAAATCGATCGTCTTGATGTGTCATTTACCTGTAGACAAAGAAAAGCCACATTAGCAGCATGACGAAGGGTACCCCATTGATCAAGATACACGAGACCTTTGGGTGTTTTCGGTGCTTGTCGAACAATATAGTTGCAGAAGTTCTCGACTTGTTGTCGATATGTTAGTTTTTGTGTTATCTTAGCCATCAATAGTTGAACACCAGCTGTCTTATCATCCCAAGAGAATTCTTGTGGTTGTCTATCGAGTTCGAACTCAGCATAGTGTTTCTCGACATCTGTTTGATAGCCTTGTTCACCAGTGGCATGCAAGAGCCAAGCAGCGCTCCAACCCAATTCATCACCATAGCCTGACCAAGAGTTGTAGAAATTAGCAGCATTCGGAATCGAATCCGAATATTTGCCACGATATTGATTGGCAAAATCATACAATTGACGTGCATGAATCAGCAAAGTCGATGCATAACTAGGATCTGATGAACGAAAAACAAGTGAAGCGGCAGCAAGAGCAGCTGCTGTCTCAGCCAAAAGATCGGAACCAGGTTGTTGTCGTGTCACTTTCCATGCTGGTCGTGGTTTAGTCCAGTCTTCTGGTCTTGACCATGATGCATGATCATCATATCCATCACCAACTTGTCCATAGAATTCATATTCACTCACATGTGCCTAATTGAAATAAACACATTAAATTAGATATCACAAAGTCGTGTGTGATTATATGTAAAAGAAGAACTAAACGATTATTTTTCGTGAATAGGTTCGTTTCTACTTCAAACTACTCGATTGTAGTCTCGGAACAATAGATACTTTCTGTGAGCACATCAATCCATTGTTGCGATAGAGAGCATAGAACTACAAAGTAGTTTGTTTAAAATCTAACCTTGATGAAATAATCAGTCGACCATCGAATAGCTTCTCGAACATGATGGAGTTGACCTGAGTGTTGATAAGCATCTTCATAGTCAAGCGCACCCCAAGCTAATAATGTTGTAAATGAAGCCATCGGAAAACCGAATTTAACATAATCACCACCATCAAAATAGCCGCCAGTCAAATCCTCACCATTTTGTCCTTTGTCCATCAACATTGAATCACCTCGCCAGCTAATTCGATTGTTTGCTGGTAGTTTACCAGCTCGTTGTGATTCATAGAAGAGAAGTGACATACGAAGCACTTCACCATAATTATATTTGCCATTGAGTACGATTAGGCTGGTTGACGTCGATGATGCCAGTGTTGATTGAGATGAAGTTGTTGTTTGTGAAGCATTGGCGACCTCACTTGAAGATGTCAATATCGATTTACCATTGAAGAAAGCACACACAAGATTATGAGGAGCTACTCCATTATGTGCTACAAATTTAAAATCAAATACTGAACCAGCAGATAACTGAGCATTCCAATCTTTGTTTCGATAGACAAAGATTCGATCATCTGTTTTCGAACGAAGATCACCGAGCCATACCTATTAGTATCGTAGAAGAATTGAAGTTGTCTGTACTACAATTAAAATTGGCATGCTTACATCAAGAAGTACTGCCTGATCAAATCGTAGTTCGATTTCCCAACCATCTATGATTTGATTGTCGATTCGGATTTCTAAGCCAGCTTCAAAACCACCAGGCCATTCTTTATCTACTCGAAGTTTTGTCTGGAACATATCTACGAGTAGTGATACCAACACGCTCACCTACTTTAACTTCAATCATGTCAAAATAAAGAACCATTAAAGCTTGTCGAATCGAAAATGATTTACTGATTCAATAGGCTAAAGGCTGTTTGTATGTGATTGTTGAAGAAAATGGCCACAATTTTATATTCTTCCTCTTATCTTCCTTTCTAATTTTCAAAGAGACAAAGTCTATACGCACAAGGAATTGGATACACTTGCTTCAACAGTTATACAATCATTAGTCGTCTTGTGTAGCTCTTGAACATTCACTCTCTTATCTGGTTGACTGCATCTCATTCTACTTCTCTTTCGAGTGAGTATATCTTGTCCTTGCTCTGTTACGTGACGGAAGGAATAATGATTAGTGCAAAAGTCTGGACACAAATGTTGAATGTGATTGTGGGTTCATTTCAAAAAAGTGATGTTGATGTGGGACTCAAACTTAGAGTTTTCAAATGACACCAAAAACTTCATGTTTTGTCACCTATTTCTGTCCAATACATGTCGTAGAAAGTTCTTTAGCTCAAGTATATTTGCTAAGTAGAAGATTGTTTCCAAATAAACTTGAGTCAAAACTGATGTTGGCAGCTAGAGTTATAAGCATTTTATTTTTCAGCAAAAATTGGCGCCAAATAATCTTTTTGCTGGTTATTTTATTTCTAATTATTTCATAGTGACAAATTCCAAAGCGGAACTATGCAGAGGATATACCTGCAGAACTCGAAAAGCTCTATCTAGACAGGCACTGAAAACTAGTCAACGTTTTTAATTCTGAGTTGCAGGCGCTTGGAAAAAAAATTCCATAATTCATAGTCGTTGCTAAGGAACTGAACAGCATCGAAATTGTAGTTTTTAGCGAGTGGAAACCATTTTCCATGCCGTCTGAAAGTTTCGTTTGGATTTCTCTTGAAATAACTGAAAGATATTTGTTTTAAAAACAAAAAAAACGTCGAGAATAGCGCAAAAATTACAGGGTATTTTTTGTAGCATTTTTAAAAACTAAAAATTTTGTGTCCCACATCAACTCAACTTTTTGTTAAAATATTCATTCTCAATCCACAGACTTGGTTCTATCTCTAACAAAAGAAGAATCAGGTTTCTAGAACGTTATGTGAACTCGCAATCATACTCGACATTTGTGCCAAGACTTCTGCATTAGTTCTTAGTGTTGATATAGTGTGAGGGTGTGGGTGCGAGCGTTGTTGAAGAAGAGAGCGTAAGTGTGGATGTAATTTTTGATGGTTGTTGATGTACATTTGGATGTGATTGTGTGATGAATAGGGATGGATGTGGGGATGTTCTCATTTATATACGCACACGAATGTCTTCACCCACATTTTCATACTCGTCACCATGAAAGCGAGTTCATTGCGCAAAGGATATCTTCGCATTGACAAAAACAAATATCGTTGATCTGAACGACAACAGAAAAAGAAAAACATCAACGTGTGTGATGAAACTGTGTTCGGTAAGCATTTGATTTTGAGTTGACTTCAAATAGTGTTTAAAAAAGTATCTAACACGCAACTGTTTCTCTTCTACGCCAAAATCGGTTGTCACAGTCAAATCTTGAGCTTTCTATATGTTATTTTAGTGTGATCGTCATTATCTTCTGCAAGCGCTAAGTAGATTCGATTAATACAAGTTGGAAATTATTAGAAACGAAAATAAGACATCACCACTGAATGACTCAGGCTACCTTTTAGGTGTTATATGAGCAAACGAAAGAATGTGCGTAGGCGAATAATGATGAGTCATCGTTATTGATGAGAGATTCTACACGCTTCCTAAGCTTTCATAATTAGTTAAATGATTATAAATACGTTAGCGCTTTATGCAGGTTGTTACTATCGTTTGTCTCCTTTATATTAACTCATGCTTTTGCACATATGTTTTATAGAAGTAAGTTCTTTTGGTAGAAATGCAAAGACTCAAGATGAATACATTGGAATCGACACTATTCGGTCTATCTAACTCGAAGATTTGCCCAATGAATTATTGCTCGAAATTTTCCAATATTTAGCTTTCAATGATCTATTTAATGCTTTTGTTAAGTTGAATTCATGTCATTTTCGAGCGTTGTCTCGTGCTGCATGTCCTCCGATGGTGATTTCTCAAGATGTTGAACTACCTGCCGCACAATTCTTTAGCCAGTATACACAAGCTTTGAAATTGAAAGAGATGAACTGTAGCATTGACTTGTCAATATTTGTCAATCTACGTTTTTTAATTATCCAAAACTTTCCTTTCGATCTTGGCCTCACTTAGAACAAGTGCACACGTTCGACTATAAGTCACTCTACTATCTTTTCCAAAATAAGGAACAAAGTTCAACATTGAAATCATTCTATTTGTCACATTCTGGTGATGTACGGCAAACACTAGTTCGGCTTCTTTGTCTTTTGCCATCTCTGGAGCACTTGAAACTTAATCAATGGCTGGACTTTGATCACAAAATCCCTGCTAATAAGATCATTCCGGCGCTTTCTCTTATCGATCTGGATGTGACCCTGCTCTATGCTGAAAATATATTATAACGACCAAAATCACTTCTCTTTACTCTTCTACCAAATCTCGAAAGAATTCATATCAAAATAGCATTTAATAAGCCTAGAGAATTTTTACTTTTGTACAAAGCATTAAAATCTTGGCCCAAAATTCAATAGTTTAGCTGTCATATCAATCTTGAAAGGCCCACGCATGAATTGATTGATAGAATCGTGAAAGTAGTTAGATGTTTACCTTGTTTTGCTAAAATCAACTGTCGTCGTACTGGCAGAAACTCGAATTCAATTATTTTCTATAAAAACTAGTCGTTCGCCAACTAGTACTCATAGCATTATTCTACAAAATGTAATCGATGATAGTCGTGTAAACAAATAAACTTTTAATATTTTAGCGTGTAAGTATGGATGGATGTAGGTGCATATCTATTCTTCATCCACACTCACACCCTAAGTATACCAGAGCTTATTTTCGAATATCTACCCAAACTTTTAGATTGTATTTATCAATATCTGTTACATTTTAACAAATTATATCACGAATAAATAAACATTTTATATATGAAAAAAAAGGAAATATTGAACTGCATATAAAGGAAAAACAAAAACAAACACATTCTTATTTAGTTTACAACAAACAGTAAATCTTTTGTCATTTGTTCCATAAAATGAGTGTTTTAACATGAGAAATTAAAAATTTATTGTTCATTCAATATGAGTCGTTTCATGACCATAAATTTTATCAACAGTTTGTAAATTATTCTTAAATAACGATGTACCAAATGATGATATCATACCATGTAATGTTTGATTAGATTTTAAACCACCTGAAATAAAAATTACAAAAACTTATTTATAAATAAATTGATTTCTTACGATCAATATATCGTCGTGCAATTAATTTAAGTAATTCATCTAATAATATAACTGGTAGAGAAATTTTAATGACAGCCAACCACTCTTCTAATGAAAGTGGACATATTTGAAATACAGTCTAAAAGAAAATAAATGTACAACAAATTAATTGAATCATAGGAAAAAAAAACTTACATTAAACATAGGAATATAAAGAATCATCGTATGTAATGACATCGATAAAGCAATAGCATATAAAAGATATTTATTCTTCCATGGTGGCATTTTAACAAGCGATTGATTTTCAGATAAACTAAAACAAAATCAGTTTTTTTGTTTGTTCTATTTTAAAAATATGAATTTCAATAATAACCTGTTAAGTGCATTACACATTTCAATAGTAACAAGTACTGATAGAGCCATTGTCATTGGATGTGGATCATCAAATACAGAACAATTTATATTTTCCCATTCTTTACCACCAGCACGACATTTGAAATGATTTTGCTACATAGAAAAATAAATATTTCAAAAATTCACATAAAAATTAGGATAATCATCAAACACATGCTTCTATTAAAGCATATATAATATGCGTTTTAAAATTAAGCTGTTTGTTTGCCTTCACTTTATTCACCATCAGTTAGTGAATAATATATTTCTCTCTTTCAATGTTATTTTAAAAAAATTAAAACAAGATAAATATTCATGCTTATTAGCTCGTTTTCTATCTTACTTATTCGATTATGAAAACTCTTCTGATAAAACTCAATATACTTCATAAATTTAAGTAAAATACAATACATACTAAATGCCAATAGGAAAGTTTTGGACCATTAGATGCATGCATTGACCACCATGTTGCACTCCATACAACAGCAAAACCAACATAACCTATTCGAAAACAAGAAAATAGAAAAAAATTCAAAATTTTCGAAAATATGTAATTTACTTCCGATAGCCAAATAACGAAAGAAAAGCCATGGTGTTATTAATGATTCTTTTGGATTACGTGGTGGACGTTCCATAATATCTAAATCAGGTGGATTAAAACCAAGTGCTGTTGCTGGTAAACCATCAGTTACTAAATTAACCCAAAGCAGTTGAACAGGTATCAATGATTCTGGTAAACCAAGAGCAGCCGTTAAAAAAATACAAACCACCTAAATCATTCAAGTTATTTATTTTTTTTCTAAATTGTTTTTCTTTAATAAATTTTACCTCTCCAATATTTGATGAAATTAAATAACGAATAAATTGTTTCATATTATTATAAATAGCTCGACCTTCTTCAACAGCAGCAACAATTGAAGAAAAATTATCATCAGCTAAAACCATATCAGCTGCTGTCTTAGCTACAGCTGTACCAGAACCCATAGCAATACCAATTTCAGCTTTTTTTAATGCAGGTGCATCATTAACACCATCACCTGTCATAGCTGTTATTTCACCATGTGATTGTAAATATTCAACAATTTTTGATTTATGTGTTGGTTCAACACGAGCAAACATTTTTGCATAACGACAAGCTTCAGATTGTTCTTCCATTGAAAGATCATCAAATTCTCGACCACTAAATGCTTTACCTATAAAAATGAAAACGACAATCATTAACATTAATATATACATATATACGGAAATTATCTTACCTTGTATATCTTCCAAATCATGAAAAATACCAATACGCTGACAAATAGCTTCAGCTGTATTCTTATTATCACCTGTAATCATAATAACACGAATACCAGCATCACGACATCGTTCAATAGCATCAATAACTTCTACACGTGGTGGATCAAGCATACCAACAACACCAACAAATGTTATATTATTCTATATATATATGTGTATATATCAATAAAGATTTCTTTTACATACTATGATCAACTAAGAAATATCTTACTTCATAAATAACAAATTTACTTGAATCTTCTAAATCCATTTCTTCTTTTCTTAATGGACTATCAATAGTTCCTAATGCTAAACAACGTAATGTATCTCGTCCTGTTCCATATTGATTAACTAATCTCATAATTTCTTGTTTGATTTGTGAAGTTATAGGAAATTTTTGTGTTCCAACTCGAATATGTGTACATCGTTCAATAACTGATTCTGGAGCACCTTTAACAAACATTTTAGCTGATTGTTGATTATTACTAGTACTTCTTCCAGCAGGAGCAACATATGTTGACATAGATTTTCTATCACGTGAAAATTCTAATGTAAATTCTTTACAATATTTTTGATGAATAATTGTATTTGATGACATAGCCATTTCATGTGATGATAAACGTGATTTATCTGTATTGAAAACATTCATTTTTTCAACAAGTACAGTTAATGCTGTTTCGGTTGCTTCACCAACTTTTTCGAAAACTTTCTTTGACTATTTTTAAATAAAAGTACAATATTAAACAAGTATATAGGAAAAAAACAAAAGTGAAAAAACTAACTTCATTATAATCTAATGCTGAATCATTACATAAAGCAGCACATTCAGCTAATTCAATTAATCCACTACGATCCGAACAATTAAATTTTCTTCCATTAAATAGTATATCACCTTTTGGTTCATATGTTGATCCAGTTACTTCAAATTGATCGATTTCTATATCATTACCATCAGCTTTATTGAATATAAATATCTAATATGAAAATAATAAGTATCAATCAAAAAAGTATTCCTATTTGCAAAAAAGAACTTACTCGACAAACTGACATTTGATTTGTTGTTAATGTTCCTGTTTTATCCGAACAAATAACTGATGTACAACCAAGTGTTTCAACTGATGGTAATGAACGTACAATAGCATTTTTCTTAGCCATTCGACGTGTTCCTAATGCAAGACAAGTTGTTATAACAGCTGGTAAACCTTCCGGTATGGCAGCAACAGCTATAACAACAACAAAAAAATCATTAAGAAAAATTTTCATAATAAAATAAACTAATCAAACCAAGTGCAACAGCAATTTTAAAATAATAG
This sequence comes from Rotaria sp. Silwood1, assembly GCA_905250075.1. Classification (NCBI taxonomy): domain Eukaryota; kingdom Metazoa; phylum Rotifera; class Eurotatoria; order Philodinida; family Philodinidae; genus Rotaria; species Rotaria sp. Silwood1. The sequence goes on along the minus strand of CAJNOP010000148.1, from coordinate 333,411 downwards.
ATAGCACCACGTATCCATGAACCACCATGTACAGGATCATTAAAATGACCAATATTAATAGCCCATACAGCAATACAAATAACAGAAATAACCTTAAAAGAAAATTTTTTTTTTTTTGTTTTTTTATATTTTCATTTGATGATAAATAACACATACTTTTGATAATTGTTCGCCAAATTCATCTAATTTTTGTTGTAATGGTGTTCTTTCTTCTTCAGTATCAGTCATAACCGATCGAATTTTTCCTAAATAAATCAACAATTGAAATACATCATGAAAAATTTTCACAAAATCTTCTCATACTACAGTCTTTCATTTATAGATTTTCCTCAAGGAATACTTTATTAATCACGTTTCTTTATAATAGACAATAAAAAAAACAAAGAAAACTTTTAGCATAGTCCCTATAGGATTAACATGAAAAAGATAATACATCTACTGTTGTTAATGACAAGAAGATTGTTTTATTCTATCTATTTTGAGACACATATCTTCATAATCCTCCAGAAATTCAATAAGGAATTAATTCATATATGAAAATAAAACTTCTTACCAATTTCAGTATTCAAACCAGTTCCAATAACAATACCTCGACATTTACCAGCTGCAATATTTGTTCCCTAGAAATTATTTTCATACATTAATTATACAAATATTTCTAAATTCATTATCATACAGAAAAGAGAATATTTTTTTTATCTTGATTGACAGCACGTAGATCAAGTATTGGATCAGTATGTTTAATAATAGAAACACTTTCACCAGTTAATAATGATTGATCAACACGAAGTGTTGTTGAATAAATTTTTGTTATACGAATATCAGCTGGAACTTTATCTCCAACAGATACTTCAACAATATCACCTGGTACAAGATCTCGAGCTTTAATACGTTGTATATGTCCTGATCGATTTTGTCGAATAACTTGAGCTATTTCTGGTTCATATTCTTTTAAAGCTTCAATAGCACTTTCAGCATTACGTTCCTAATTTATTTCGAATTTCATAAAATAAAAAAATAAATAAATCAAATGTATTTACCTGCCATACACCAACAGCTGCATTTGCAATAAGTATAAGAAGAATAACAAGTGGTTCAACAAAAGCTGCAACAAGACTATCTTCTTCTTTATGTTCTTCAAATAAAGCTAAGACCTATTTCAAAAAAATAATAATAATAATAATCATAAAATAAAATACAAAAAAACAAATAAATTTACAAATGAAATACAAGCAGCAGCAAGTAAAATTTTGACTAGAAGATCATCGAATTGTTCTAAGATAAGTTTCCATAATGGTTTACTCTCTTCAGCTGGTAATTCTATGAGAAAAAAAAAATATTATTCAAATATAATATTATTGATATATTGTAAATTACCATTTGGTCCATAATTTTCAAAATCTTTTCTGACACGTTCTTCAGGAAGACCAATATCTTCGTTAACTTGATAAAGATCAGCAATTTCTTCTTTGGTTTTTGTCCATGGATAATCAATAATTAATTTTGTACTTGATGCCCGTTCAGTCATACTAGTTTGACGTATGATAATCTAGATTGAGAATAGACTATTACTGATAATACTAATAGGAATAGCGCAAATTCATAAATGACTCATAATTCCTCAATGATAGACACATATATATTTACGTGGAGACACGCGTCTTGTCATCATCAGACAAGGAAAAAAGTCTTCTGATATAAAATGATAAGTTGATTATTCTCTCCAATCACTTTTAAATAAAAGTTAATGAAATAAAAAAAATAATCATAAATTTATTGTTTTTTTTTTAATAATAACAATTCATAGAAAAGTATTTTTTTTGTTTATCAAATTTCAATAGCAATTGACTTTACTAAACAATAGAGGACGCTAGAAAATAGTTTTCATAAGTATTAAAACTTTATCTTTTTTTTTTTTCTTAGTTCATCTTTTTCTTTTTATTAAAAAGTATATCACAATACATATTTAAAAAAAAATACAAGAAAAACATATCTTGATTGTTTCTTTTCATAAAAATAATATCAACAAAATTGAACTAGCTTTTAAAAATATACAGTTTTATCATCCAAAAAAAATCTATGATCAATGAGTACCAAATGATGTAATATTACAAACATCAATTTTTGATAGACCACTAGATAAAAAAAAACAAGAATTCATTGAAATATTTAATAAATGATTAAAAAAAAACAACAACATACTTATGTGTTTTTGATACACGATAACATTTTTCTGCATATGCAGATTTACCAAGTGAATCAACAAAATCTTCATCATGTGTTATAACAATTAATTGAAAATTTTTTAAATTTGCACGATTTTTAACAATTCTAAAATAAGCAAAAAAAAAACAGAAAGTTTTAGTTCATCAAATAATTTTACAATAATCTATTAGAGAATATACACATACTCAATTAATGCTTGAGCTAAACCATCAATATTTTCAAAATCAAGATTAGTTGTTGGTTCATCAAGAGCAAGTATACCACAATTAAGACAAAATGCTTCAGCTAATGCAAGTCGAATAATAAGTGAAGCAAGAACTTTTTGACCAGCACTACAACGATTTCTCATATCCATAACTGAACCTGATTTAAGCATAACAACACGATAATTATATGTTCGACGAGTTTTTGATGCATTTTCTTCATCAGCATCGGAACGTATTTCAATAGCATCAATATCTGAACCACGATATGTTGTACGCCAAAGATCACGTATAATTTTATTTAATTGTTTCATTTTTTGTGTATGATATGTCATCATTGTTTGATCTAAAACTTTATAAAAACGTTCAAGATCTTGTGATGCTATTTCTTCAGTTGTTTGTTGTATAAAATGTTTAAGATAACGTTCATGTGCATTTTTTAAATGTTCTTGTTCAAGTTCTTGTTTTAATTCAATTAATTGTTGTTCTAATGTTGCTAAACGTGCTGATACAGTATGTTTTTCTTTTAATAATGTTTCTTGTGTTGAACGTAATTGTTTTTCTTCACGTATAAGTGAATCTAATCTATTAGTATGAAAACAAAAAATATATATATTGATTTAAAATGAAAAAAAGAAAAAATTAATTTACTTAAGTCCATGAGTTTTTTCTTCAAGTATAATAAGATCATTTTGTTTTTGTTCAAGTTCAATTTGACTTTGAAGTAATTGTCGATTATCATTTAATTGTCGATAACGAATATCAGCTCGTGCTAAATCATCTTTATGTTGATCAATAATTATTATTATTGATGATAATTCTGATTGTAATTGTTTTTCTTGAATATTTAATTGATCAAGTGAAGAACGAAGTTCTTCTAATAATTTAGATGTACGATCTTCAAAACTAAATATTATAATTATAGAAAAAGAAAAATCTACATAAATCTATAATATTTTTGTTAACTCTTTTAAAAGTTCAAGAAGATTTTTCTTACAACAGAAGGAAGTCAGAGATGTCCATCGCGGTTGAAAACTGACCGCTGCGGCGCCGCGACGATAAAAGAAAAAAGCTAACCCGCCGCTACCATACCTCGGTGATAAAAACAGAAAACCTACCGCACCGCTGCCGCGATGATTGTTAGAATAATGTTGTGAATTTTACGATCTGTGACTGTTCAGGACTTGAGCTGCTGTTACCAATCGATAAGATTCGTTGAATCTCATAGTTTTGCACTTGCAAACATTGAAATTCTGTTCGAATTCATGCATTGTTATTCAAAAAACCCTACCGCTACCGCGCCGCTGCCGCGATAGTTAGTTAAAAAAACAACCGCTACCGCGCCGCCACCGCCACAGCGGCAGAGGCAGCGGTCGCGCCGCGATGGACATCTCTAGAAGGAAGACAACTATAACAATAGAGCTGATAGATCCTTAGTACATTCATACTATAGTTATAACGAAATACCTTATTCTTCCTCTAGATTTACACAATGTCCTTTAGCAAAAATCTTGGCCCTTCTAAAAACCTGAAAGAAAGGAATTTTCGACCTTAATCAGTTTATATAATGCTTAAATTTTCAGTCAAAATGGATGCTTTGTTATTGAGATATTGGACGCAGAAAAAAATCAGAAACATTTTGCAAGCAACTCACAAAATCCAGCTTCTCTTCAACATCCAGTATTTCCAAAAGTAAATAATAGTTGTTGTTGAAAATTTCAGAGTAATCTAAATAGCGTATCAGCTATTTATGAGCAAAATCCCTGTTTCGATTTTGTTCTTGAGGTAGAATATCTCAAAGATAGAACATTTTCTTTATGATAGTGTCCTGTGTTAGTCGAATGACTTAAAATTTACGAGATAGTTTCGTCAGATATATGTTTAACAATATCACTTTAAAAAAATCAAAGCCACACGTCGCTTATATGAAGAAAAAAAATACTTCAGAAAAGAAAAGTGATGTTTAAAAAATTACGAATCATTTGAGAGTTATATTTTCATCTCTGTATGATATCAATTCAGAAGAATGTTAGTTTTTTGCATATAAGATCTTGTAGTGAAATTTATTGAAATTATTCGAATGTCTCTTAGTAGGGATATTGAATTCTTAAAGGTTAACATACTTATTAATTTTTGTTGTTAATGTTTTTAATTCATGAAGTTTTTGTTCGAGAACATTGATCTATAAATCAAAATAAAATTTTATAATAAATAAAAAATCCTAATAATACAAACAGATTCTGTAAGTGTAGATAATGTTTTTTCTTTTTCTATTTTAAAACGATTTTTTTCTTTTGTTTTCATATCAATATTTGTCTAAAATCGAAATAGAATTTTAAAGATAAATAATTTTTTTTTTGTTTTATAAAACAAAAATTTTACATTAATTGGTTCTAATGATGTTTTATCTGTTTCAATTTCAACTTTAAGTGTTTGAATATTATTTGTTGATTTTTGTAATTGTTCATCAAGTCGTTCTTTTTTTTGTATATCAGAACTTAATTTTAATTTTTCATTTTTAAGTTCAGTTAATGATTCACGTAATTCTTGTATTAAATCTTGTTGTGAACGTAATTCTTTATGTTTACATTGTAATTCTTTATCAAGATAATCAAATTGATTTTGTATATCATCTTTAATTTGTTTTACTTCATCAAGAGAACGTGGTATTGTTGTAGTTTTTTGTCCTTTAGCTTTTAATTAAAAAAAAAACAAAAAAACAAAGATAAATTTGTATTTTTCATTATAAAAATCTTATATTTACTAAGTTTTTGTTGACAAATATTAATTTTTGTTTCAAAATCTTTTCTTTCATTAATATATTTATTAAGCATAATTATATCAGTTTTAATTTGTTCACATTGTTCTAATGGTAAACAAATATGATCATTTAATTCTTGTTCTAAATCATTTTGTTTAGTTTTTAATTGTAAAATTTCATTATCAAGTTGTTTCATAGAATTTTTTAATGTTGGAATATCTTTATCTTCAAGATCTTGTAATTGACTATGTATGGATTTAAGATTAAGACATTTTTCAAATTTTTCTTGTAATAATGTTAAATCACGATCAATTTTATTACGATATTCAGGTCCTTTTATTTGTAATTCCATATCACGTATTAATTGTTCACCTTCAGATTGTTTTTCAAATTTTCGATAACATAATGGACAACATCTATTATAAAAAAGAGACAAAAAAAAAAGAAATTTTTTTTTTTTTTTCTTTTTATTTTATTTACGGATCTGATTTTAATGTTGATTGAACTTGATTAATAAATTTTTGATAAGCTTTTTCCATACCAACAATATTTCCTTTTTCATCTTGTTTTTGTTTAACATCATTAGATAATTTTTCTAAATATTTATCATAGATTTGTCCATTAAGTTGTTCTTGTAAACGATCAGTATATTCATTTCGTAATGAATCTTTACGTTTTAATTCATCAACTAATAAACGTCGTTTTTCTTCTTTACCAGATAATTGACGACGTATATCTTGAATTTGTCTTTCTAATGTTGAACGATTTTGTTGTAATTTACGATGTTCTTTTTCAAATTGTATATAAATATTTGATTCATCTTCTGGTATTGAACCTTGAAAAATTGATGTTAAAATTTCATGATGACGAACTTTACTAAAAAAAAATAGAATATGTTAAAATCGATTTATATATTTTTCTTTGAAAATTTATAACAAGTCAGTCTATGTATTTCTAACAAGGAAAAGTCATCAATTGATCAATCACTTTTGCATTGAGACTATACAGTAAAACCTCCTTATAGTGGACACCTATGAGACTTTTTGAAAGTGTCTACTATAGAGAGGTTTGGTCTTTTCAAAAAGCGAAGTTTTTCGAAGAAGCGAGCGCGTTTTCTAAGGATTCGAAGAGTGTTAGTGAATAAGATAATTAGCCAGTGTTCATTGTTACTTCTCTCCTCATGCATTATTGTTCTTGAAATACAAAAAAATCAGCAGTTGTTAGAATACAGGAAGGCTCTTTAGTTGACACTGAATGAGACTTCTCAAAAATATCCAGTATTGGATGATGTCCACCATAGAGAAGTGTCCACTATGGGAGGTTTTACTGTATATCTTATATAGGTACTAATGAACAATGATTATCCTGAAAAAAAATCGTGAACATAAGATAAATTGATTATTGAATTTCTACTTGAAACTTTGCATAGAAAGAGGCCTTACCAAAAATAATATTTTGTGAAAGTTCGAGATCTTTTGATTTTCTCCTATTCTGAAATGGAAACATCAAATCTTCTAGTTTATCCGAATGAAGTTATCATAGTTGTATCTACGAATAGAAACAGCGAAAAGATCTAAAACACTCACACAACATTATTTTTGATAAAGTTTCTAGTGGAAAATTGAAAATCAATTTTTCTGGTTATTCTGAGAGAGATCAAGACATTCATTTAGATTCGAACGTTTTTTTTTCAAGATAATCATAACTCATTAGTATCTATATAATGTACCGAGTCTGAACGTAAAAGCGATTTAATAGTTAAATTTCTTCAGGGACACGAATGATACATATCTTTGATTTATTAATATTATTACATTATATATGACTCGAAGACTCATTCAATAGGTTATCTAAAGGTTTCTTATAGTTTTTCAAAACAAAAAAAAACAACAATCGCAACTCATATAAATATTTACATTTTTCTAATTTGTTCATCACGTTCTGATTTTTCTTTTTTAAACATTTCATATTCTGTATTAATTTTTGAATTAACAAGTAAATTATCAATTTCATTATTTAAATCTTTAAGTTGTAATTGAAGTTGTATACGTTTTTGTTCATCATTATTAATATTAATTTTTAATTGTTCAATATTTATTTCATTAGATAATTTTTGTTGATATTCATCTTCTTTACGTTCAATACGTTTATTAAGATCATTTAATTTATTTAAATATTGTTCAATTTGTTTTTGTTGTTGTTTAATATCTTGAATTTCTTTTAATGTTTTTTCAACTTGTGAACTTTTTAATCTAATTGTTGATTCTATTTTAATACGTTCTTCATGATATTTATCTAAATCTTGTTGAATATTTTTTTCGTTTTGTTCATAAAATAAACGTTTTTCTATTAAATTTTTTTGTTCATTTTTAATTTGTTTATCTAAATAATTATTTAAATTTGTTTTATCAATTATTTGAGATGATGTTTGAGATAAATTTTCTATATATTCATTAATAAATTGTTGACGATGATTTATATTTGTTTTATATTGTTTTTCTTCAAATTCATATGCACCTAAACGTGTCGTTTCTGATGTACGTTTATCAATAAGTTTTTTTATTTGACGTTCCATTGTTAATTTTTTTGCTTCTAACTAAAAAACAAAAAACAAAACATTAATAAAACTTTCTATATTCATATTTCATTCTTGAGATAATTAAAATTTTTTACTAAATATGAAAAATATTCGTACATCTTGTAGTTCACGTTTTTTTTTATCTTGATCACGTTGAAAATTAGTAATTAATAATTTAAGTTCATCTTCTGAACCTTGAAATGGTTCATCAATAATTGCATTTAATTCACGAATTTTCTTTTTTAATACTTCACATCCATTTGTAAGACGATCTAATCAAGAATAATAATAATAATAAATATACTTTTTTATTTTGTGAAAATATCATACCCATATCTCGTTGAAAATCAACCATTTTTGAACTTTCTTTAGCAATAAATTGTAAACGAGACTTCAAGAAAAAAAAACAATATAAAAATCTCAGAAATTTTTTGACTAACGAGGGAACCCTTCCAACTGATTCTTGCCGATTTTGCTCATATTTTGCCCATATGTAGGGGTCAGTATACTAAGAAAAAGTCTAAGAGGATTTGAGCCCATGGTGCTTCTTTCGAAGGTTATAGCCATTTTACTGATTTTTCGACCTATGGCAAGGTAGTTACAAAAAATTCGAATGATGAAATTTTACCCATATGTAGCTCTCATGGTCCTTAATGTATGCTAAAATTTTCAGCAAAAATAAATGTCCCATTGCCGAGATAATGAATTTGCAATAAGTGTCTACATTTTATAGAGGACTCAGAAAAATTGAGTTTTCTTGGACATTCATTATCTCGGCAATGGGACATTTATTTTTGCTGAAACTTTTAGCATACATTAAGGACGATGAGAGCTACATATGAGCAAAATTTCGTCATTTGAATTTTTTGTAAATACCTTGCCATAGGCCGAAAAATCAGTAAAATGGCTATAACCTTCGAAAGAATCACCATGGGCTCAAATCCTCTTAGGCTTTTTCTTAGCATACTGACTCCTACATATGGGCAAAATCGACGTGAATCAATTGGAACGGTTCCCTCGCAAGTCTCTCTTATCTACAGTCTTCCGCTCATGTGTCAGTTATGAAATGAATTTGATAGAGAACTTTATTGGCTATTCAAATTATTATTTGAACAGCTCAAATATATATTGATTATTATTGTGCAGTAATCTTAATGCAAACATAGGTCTTACAGTGAAAGTTCGTACTCTTTTTCTATGATAGATATTATTCATTAAGTTTTATTTTCTTTCATTCAACTTACATCAATAGGTTCAAGTTTAAGTTGAATACTTTCAACATTAATATTTGATGTTTGTCGACGTTCATCAATTTCTGCATATTGTCTTTTTTTCTATTAAGAATATATAATTTTTTCTTTGTTTATAATTTCAACGAAAAAACAAAACATACTTGAATTAACATATCACGATATGTTTTTAAATGACCAATTTCTGCTCGACTAATTTTAACTGTTTGTAACTGAACAAAGAAAAGATATTTTTGTTTTTTTATAGATGAAAATATGTTCATTGAACAAACTTTTTCTGTTCGAATTTTTCGAATTAATTCAAGTGCTTTCATATATTTTGTTGCAGCAAATATATCATCAAATTTTGTTTTTAATTGTTTTCCTTCACTTAATGGCCTTAAAAAAATTATATATTTTAATAAATATCTATATTAAATATAATAGTTTTTGAACTAACCAATTTGATTCTTCTTGATGACAAAAAATAACATTTTCAAGTATAGCTGTCGATACACCAAATGCTGTAACCATTTCTTTATCAAGTTCAACACATTTTGATGTTATCTGTATTGGTTCACCATTAATACCTTCACGAATAATAACACCTTCAAGAGTTCTTAAACTAATATTTGTTTTCTATGAAAGAAGATTAGTTTTTTTTTCTTTTAAAAGAATCATTTTTATTTTTTGGTTTTTTTATCTTTTACTTTTTGTGTTGCAACAAGTGTACGTTGAACTTGTACATTATGTCCTGTAACATCTTGAAATAAAAGTCGAATTTGACCACGTACTTCTGTATCATGAGCTACTTTTGGATCATGTACAAATGCTCCTCCTGTTTTAGCACCTGGTGGCATTATACCTGTTGCCATATATTTTAAACATTCAATTATTGTTGTTTTACCCGATCCATTTGGACCGACAATAACTGTTAATGGAGAAAAAAATGTTATTACTTGAGTATCTTGATCTCGATTTCCAAAGCTACGTATGCCTTGAATAGACATTTTATGTAAACGAGACATGATTTAATTTTAATTTTTTCTTGAAGAGCAACAAAAAAAAAAGAGAAGAAGAATGACAACTGATAAAATTAATATTTAAAATGAAAAATAAAATCAATGTAATTGCACAACTGATCCAATGAAAAATAATTTTTGTACAAAAACCTTTTTTTTTTGCTTTTTGTAATATTTTATATATAGAAATTATTTAATGTTATTATTTGTACTTTATTTTTATTTGATAAAGATAATATGAGGTCGCTAATTAATACGAGCTTTATTCGCCCAATCAGAAATAGAAGACATTGTTAAGAGAGTCAATTCAATCACTAGACAAAATAAGATGATTTATCGGTAGTATGTAAGAATACTTTGTATTATAGAGTACATAAGAACATGATTCGTCAGATGTGACAAGAAATAAGTTACTTCTTTAAATAAATACAAAGGAATCGAACATCCGTCTCATTTATCTATTAACCCATATGAATAGACGTATTTTCGGTTCAGCTGCACTTTCGCTACACTCTCTACACTAATTTGTGTAAGCAATATGGCACATTAAAGAGTGTGGGTGCCACGGTGTAGCTAATCTGCAGTTGTACCGAAATCTTATACATTATGCTTTTCCAAGACAGGATGATAAAAATAAAAACTTATTTCTTTTCTAGATTAGTATTATTGTAAGAAATAATCATCATGGGAAGTAGATTATCTGCTGTAATAGATACAGTATATAATTCAAAACGACGAGAATTTCTTGGTAGAGATGGAGCTCGATGGGGTAAATTAAAATATTAATTAAAACATATATTTATTGATTTTTATAGGAAAATTAGGCATATTTTATTTTTTTTTCTACCTTGGTTTGGGTGCATTTTTTTGTACAATGTTAGCTGTATTTATGGCATTAACACCACGAGATCGTCCACGTTATCATGCAAAAACATCATGTATGCGTACTCGTTCAATACCTCTATCACCTGGTTTGTATTATTTGTATAAAAAAATAATTTTTAAATATTTTTAAAATTAATTTTAGGTTTAGGTTTTCGACCACAATTAGATATAGAAAAAAATCTTATTTTAATTGATAAAAATGCTTTTAGAATTGGATTAGATCCTTATGTTAAAAGTCTTAATCAATATTTGCGAGTTTGTAAGTAAAGATTTATTTAATAAGAATAACGAATCTTCCTTTTTTTTTTTAAAATCTAATATTAGACTATTGGAAACATGATAATATTGGATTTAATCAAACAAAAACATTTAAAATTTCTAATCCCGGTGATTGTACATCTCAAAATCAATATGGATATTCTAATGGAAAACCATGTATACTTGTTAAAATGAATAAAGTAAGAAAAAAAAAATATAAATAAGAAAAATAAATAAAATCCTATTTAATTATAGATTGTTGGTTTTATACCAAAACCAGGTTATTTATCAGAAGATAAACATGCATTTAAATCTGCTAGATGTCGATCGAATTCTAATGCTATTGCTGTTCATTGTTATGGAGAAGTAATTTATAATTATTTTCTATGAACAAAGAAAATCTTGTTTGTATTTTCTCTTATTTAGTATCCGGCTGATGCTGATAGTATTAAGAATATAACTTATATATCAGAAAATGGCTATGATAATAATTGTGGTTCACTTGAAACTAAATGGTTTCCTTATGAGTATGAATAATAAATTTTTTTTTGTCATGGTTCAATAGAGCTTATCGAGTTAACTTGTTTTTGTATAGTTAGAAAATAAAAACCAACACTTTAGTGATAAATCGACGAGCTCTATTGAATTATGTCAAGTCGATACTATATCAAAGGAAATATTTTTTAGGGGTAAAAAAGAACGTCAAGATATATATCAAGCACCATATATATGGGTACAATTTAATGAAGTTAAACCAAATGTATTAATCAATGTTATGTGTCGAATATTTGGTGCAAATATTAATTTTGATCGAAAATCATCTCGAGCTCTAACACGTTTTCAAATATATGTGAAAAATATACCAAAAAGTAAATTATCAGGTGAAATATGAATCAATTATTTTTTTTCTTATCAATGGGTTTCTTTCTCTATTAAACAATCAATATTCTTTCTATTTTCTATGTTTATCTTTTCTGTAATTTTTCGTATTGTATTAACATATAAATGATATTCACTTCAGATAATTAATAAACATTTTTTTTTTGTGGAATTGACATGTATTTTTGAAGAGAATAGTGAGTGTAAATTTTCAGTCGAAGTTTTGTGCCATCCGTACCCATTACAGTTCTTTACAAAAAATCATGATTTTTCTTCAATGGCTATTTCTTGAAATCAGAATTAAACCCAGTTTCTTGATGATAAGTTATTTGGTAACAAAACGGGAGCTTTCTTCTTCAATCCCAGTGGCTGAAATGCTTGGACTCATTCAAAATTAGCATTTTCTTTTTTGCATTTTAAAGTCTTCCTGAAAATTTGAATGGCATTTGTTACAATGCATCGAATATTTCAGTGGCATCATCGAATTCAATTCTACATAGTTGATTTTTAGTTTCGAAAACAAGAAGAAGTCATACACAGTTAAATCTAGAGAATAGAATGAATTCGGATATGGTTTCACGTGATTTTCGGCTAAAAATTTATTAGTAATTTAGGGTGTGTGTGATCTCACATTATCATCTTTAAAGATCAGATTTCGAAGGCTGATCCTTTTTCTTCATTCAAACGCAGTTTTGAAGACTAGTGACAAACAGATATTGACATCACAACTATCATCTAACATTCCATCAGTTTTTAATGTTATAGATTTTGTTAAACCAAATTTCATGAAGAAAATCGGTATCATTCTTTTGCTTGAACTTTTACTCCAATAGATTTTGGTTGGTCACGGATCAATTTTTGATTTCTCTCTTGTTTTTGGATTATAGTGATAGAAACATAATTTATCGTCAATAACGATGTTTAAAATAGAATAGGATCAATCTCCTCCGAATCGTTTGAATAATTGATAACAAAATTGAAGACAAAAATGCTTTCAATCATTGGTTAGTTGATGAGACACTCATCGAGCACAAACTTTGCGTAACTTCCAATAATTGTAAACTATTGAATAGACTGCTGACGAACCAACGTCCAAGATGCTTTTTAGTCTATACGTATGATGAGTGAGAATAATTCTCATTCTTGCTCAGATAATATTAATTATTTCTTCGTTGACAATGGTTTGAACACTTCGTGAATAGGCAGCATCTTCCATACTACAGAAATTCACGAATACATATACAATTTATAGTGTCATGAAGTCATATACTTCTTTTGTCAGGGTTTGGGTGAAGAGAAGAAATTTCAGCTCACACCCAAAATCCCATGCCCACACTTTCTTGCTTATCTCTTTCTTTCTATTTTCTATATGAGCCTGCGTTGTGGATGACCTAGTTACATTCTGACGATATGAAATAGCTGAATAACCATCATTAGCAAGGATAGCGGTAAGCTATTCTTCCAGTTTTTCGTTATAGTAGTTATAATTGAAACAAAATTACCTTTTACTTTTCTGATACAGTTATATATAGGAATGACTTTTCTCACTTATAATTATCATTCTGATAAAAATTATTTTTAGCTCTTCTTCGGCAGTAGCATCTTAGGACGCCTTTTTCTCAGTTGTAAGTGTAACTATCATTCAGATAAAGACAACGGTCACTTTCGATTGTTTCATTTTTCTGTTTTCGTACTACTTTGTTGTATTGGTAGTTTCTCTAATTCATTTCACACTTATATCCATTCTCTTATCACTATAATCTCTTGACTTTTTTAGTCGCATCTAAGAAAGAATGGTAGTTATATACAATGTTATCAATAAACTTGTCTCTTATATTCGCTACTTAAAGTGTTGTAATATTGTGAAGTAGATAAGACACATTAAATCTTTGATGAGAACAAAAGATGACACGATTTCTGGAAACTTTTCCTCCATTGTGTACATATGTTTATTCACGATCATATTAACATCGTGATTTCAACAATCACTTAAAAATAACATTGAAAGAGTTGAACGACAATATATGGAGTATCTTGGACTCTACAAGGACAGATTTAATGCTACAGTGTCAACAAAAATGTGTTAAACGAGTAGGTATCCCAGATTATTCATATGCAACAGTTACACTTCACTAGTGATGGTACGACAATAATTTTTAATAATTGTCTATTTCCTCTCCTTACATCATCTTTTTGTTCTGACTTTTCCGTTAAGATAATGTAACAATTTTTTTGGCAGACTAGTAGGTACACAATAATTATATTCTTTCTATTGCATTCAAAACTCATACTGATTAGGTAATCAGCTGATGAATGTTTATTAATAAATTATCTTTTATTTCATTCACTATTACCATCTGAAATGAAGCGCCATGATAAAGTTGAAACTATGTATTCCGATTTTATATTAAATGAATTTGTGAAGAAACCTTATGAAAATAATCGACTAATCAATACATTGTCAATGTATATGAATCTTGTTTGTATGATATGTGTAACAGTTATATCCATATAATCATTATAAGCAGTCTTTATTTATCACCTTTGGAATATAACTGTCATTATAAAATGTCAAAATCTGCTGTAATCAGTAATGACATAGCCCGAAAATCATCGATGACAAATTTATGAGTCACTATCTGTAAAAAAAATATATTTACAATAGTTTGAATATTTTTTTCAAGTCAAATACGATTCTTCCATCTTCTAGTTCCTAAAGAGAGACAAAATAATGTATCTATTCTAGAGTTTTCAATTAGATCAAATCACTTAGTGTGCTCTCGAAAATGGTGTAATATGCAAGCATTTTGTTAAGTTTTATTTCGCTAAAAATTCTTTCTGCTATGATCTTAGACTATGATTCCATTTGCATTAGAGTGTCATCAGGTTTTTGTTTTTTTTATAGTATGTAAACTAAAAGACAGACTGAATAGTGTCACGTTTCGATTCTTTAGCAATTTGTTCCATTTCACAATTATAGACGTTTAGTTTTTGAAATGTTATTTATAAAATAATTATCTAAACTTTATCGTACAGGTAACACTCAATCACACGTACCTCGGAGCCCTTATGTTGAGAACAAGAAAAAAAAGCTAAAAATGCTAACAGCACTTATTAGTTTTTTTCTTTTTTCCTGTGATGAGACAAAGATTGATGATGGAAAAGGAAACATTCGACATGACCTACTTCTAACTGTGTCATTAATAATCAGAAATAATTCGCGCATATATTTCTGCTCATTGACATTGAAGGTAACAGAGTAAGCAATAATTTGTTCGAATGTGTTTATGGATAATTAGGCTGATAGTGAAAAAGTAGAAATGTGCATATTTCTATGAAAATTAGAACAATTGTCATTTTTATTCTTTCGCAATTTATATTCTTATTTCTTTTCAAACAACAAAATCTAGACTCATTGATATCTCTTTTTTTGCATCTCTTTTGAAAATTAGAAACTACATGCGATGGCTTCGAATGAAAGTGGCACAATATCAATTGATTATACAAACACTTATATTCCTCGTGAAGTTCGATTTTGGATACTACTTCCTTTCAATATTATATCACTTGCATGTTCTCTCTTTCAACTTTATCATCTGCTTACGAAACGAGTTTTACGTATAGCATTAAATAACCATTCGATTATTGCTATTATTTTTGCTGGACTTTGTAGTCAACTCATTGATATGCCATTCTTTATCATTTATCTTCGTCTAGGTTATGTTTGGCCTCAAACATCAGGTTTTTGTCGTTTTTGGTGGTATGTCGATACGGAAGCTTTTGCATTGACGATCTTTCTCGTTATGTGGGCATCACTAGAAAGACATATTCTCATTTTTCATGAAAATTGGCTATTGACTTCAAAGAAACGATGGTTTCTTCATTATCTCCCGTTGATCCTTTTCATTATCTATCCGCTGTTATTTTATCTACTGATTTTGCTCTTAGTTATTTGTGATTATCCTCCTTCTTACGATTACACACAAGCGTGGTGTAACTATTCTCCTTACTGTTACAATGATGTATATCTTGTTCGATATGATATATCGGCAAATTGGTTGTCTTGCACAATTGCCACTTTTCTATCTGATGTTGCACCAGAGCTGGGCAACTCAACTCAAAATGGTGGTCAATTCGATTCAATTCATTGAAAGAAAACTTCAACTCAATTCAATTCAACTCATAGATACTATAAATTTTTTCTCAGCTCAATTCAATTCATGCATCTTGGAAAAAATATTCCAATTCAATTCAATTCAATTCATACATCTTGGAAAAATATTTCAATTCAATTCAACTCAATTCATGCTGATTGACAGTTTTATTAAAACTCAATTCATGTATCCTGAAAAACTTTTCCAATTCAATTCAACTCAATTCATGTATCTTGAAAATTGTTTCCAACTCAATTCCACTCAATTCAATGACTTCGAAAGTTTTTTCTGAATTCAATTCAATTCAACTCATCGAACACGAACTTTTTTTCAACTCAATTCAATTCAACTCTATTACTGAATTGAATTGAATTCAACTCACCTCGGTATTTCGTTTCCTTCACGTCTGACTTTAACTAGAGTTATCTACTGTAGAACGATTTGGACTATTTATTCAACAATATTGCCAGACTACAAGAGAAGGTCATAACTGAATCAAACAATAATGAACAAAAGAGGTATACAGTATAAGAGGTATGCGTTCCCAATAGATAACATACCAGTCAATAAACAAATGATTTGCATGATATTGCCCTATAAGACAGGGATAAATGGACATTGTATCTGTCACTTGAAAGAATAGGAAAACAAATCGACACGTTGAGAGCTTAGGTGCTTAAATTATACGTAACCATCAGAAAAGAAAAGAAAATAGTGATAAGTTGACTGAAGCGCATCAGAAATATACATCAAAATGCAAGTATAATGCAGCTATGTTGAAATAGAAGCTCGGAAGAAAAATTACAAAAATAGATCATAGTTCATGCCTTGATCTTTCATTAGTTTTAATGCGTAAATTGATCATACAACAACAGTTTCAGAAACATCTTTGAGTTGAATTGAATTGAAATGAATTTGCAAATCTCGAGAAAAATGCTTCAATTCAACTCGATTCAATTCAGTGATCTCCGAAGTTTTTTTTCAACTCAATTCAATTCAATTCACTCATCTCCAAAAAAGATATTCAATTCAACTCAATTCGATTCAGTGACCTCGAGATTTTTTTCAATTCAATTCAATTCAATTCAGTAGGCTCTGAAAATTTTTTCAATTCAACTCAATTCGATTCAGTGATCTCAGAATATCTTTTTCCAACTCAATTCAATTCAATTCCTTGATTAAGATTTTTTTCCCAACTCAATTCAATTCAATTCATAGATGTTTGAAAGTTTTGTCCAATTCAATTCAAAGCAATTAGTATATCTTTGAAAAATGCTTCAACTCAATTCAATTCAACTAGTAGACCCTGAAAAATTTTTGTCAACTCAATTCAACTAGGTTCATGAATTGAATTGAATTGAGTTGAGTTGGCCGTTTTTTGAATTGAGTTGCCCAGCTCTGTGTTGCACTTATCATACGAGTGTTATGGCATAAACATATTCGTCTCCGCCAACCAATTCGATGGCGAAAACATCGTAAAATGGTTATACAATTATTATCAGTTTCAATATTCACTTCAAGTTTATCAACACCACTTTTGATCTTTTATTTAATTCTATATTTTGGAAATTTATCAGTAAATATTGATCCTAAAGTACAATATTCTCTACTCTATTTACTTCTATTTTCAATTTTATCCTTACCATTTATTATGATTCTTTCACTTCCTCAAGAATATTGGTTGAGCAAATGGAAACGGATGTTCTGTAATAGACGACGAAGAATACAAATAGCAGTTGCTGCAACAATACCAAGTACAAGAGCATTGAGAACAGACCGACATTCAACACGCATAGTTCCAGTGAAAAGGTGACGAACATTATGATGACTTTGCTTTATATTCTTCTCTCTCACTATACACACCCTTATCGAACAATTCTTAATTCTACATGAAACAAAACATTATGATGATATCTTAAAAAATTCAAATATGACTGTTTCTGAATTCTGCTTATGAGTTAATAATCATTGTAATTCTAGTGTATGATCATCACATATTTAAAAACAGATATTCGAACTTATCACAGAAATATTTCATTGTAATAAATGAAAATATCTAGTTGTAAACATAGAAAACATTATTTTGTGATAGTTTCACCTAATCCACAAGAACATTAGTAGCGGTATGATATGTATAGCTAGTATTATGACTGAATGTGCTTGTATGACATAGTGCATGGAAGGACTCGAAACAGGCTACTTTTTCATGGTCTTGCCTGGTCCAAAGTAACCTAGGCAGTGTTTGAGTCCGCTCGAATCTGTAGATTATTTCCTTTACCAATAGTTTTTCCAAAACAATCTGGAGATCAATTCGTCAATCACTAATGTACTTGGAAGCAAATAATAAGCGTTACAATGGCTTCGATTCTGCCAAATGATAGACATTTAAATAAAACCCATACGAGATAATCACATTTGCATGTTGAGTTAACTAACTCAATAAACAAAACATGCTGATGAGCATTTGAATTCGATCGGCTAAAAAGCCTTTGGTAAAATGCTCATAGCTGCTAAGTGCTTCAAGCTAAAAATTTTGGCCTGGTATAGTTTTGTAGGCTCGCGATTGGCGGTTCGAATGTGCTCCAGATAATTGAAAATTCACCTCAACGATCTTACGCAAAGTGTTTGCGTTTGAAGAGCATTGCAGATAATTCATATAAAACTTGCCCAAAAAAAACATGCATTATATGGTTCGATGCGCCTTGGTCTCCTCTTTCCAACGGTGAAAGCCATAAGTGCCTGTCTCGTTCCTAGAGAAGGTTATTCAAAAAAAACACTCACCCCTCTTCTATTTAACGAACAATAGATCGTTGATAGGAAGGATGTTGTTCGAACAGGAAAATCAATCAGACACTAAAATCTCAGTGCAATTTATGATAGTACTATTGTTAAACAATAATACAGATCACTCGCAAAATTTGCCGTTCCTTATAACCAAATAGGTCTTATAATGAAATTAAAATTTTCGAATAACAAACTGCAAAAATGAAGCTCACTTTCCAATAATAGACGAATGAATGTTTTCGTTGAAAAAGCGTAAAAGAATTCTTTGGAGAATGCCATCGAGTCATACAAAACCGTTAAAATAACTCGAGGGTTGAATGTTTCTTGAAAGATGAACCACACCCGAGCCAAGAAATGCCCGTTCATATCTCTTTCCTACCGAGAAGTACATATCAAGTTATTATGAGAACATTCTATAATGATATTACAACTTTCTTTTTTATGATATTATACGCAAAATCACCTCCCAATTTAATGGTTTTAACTAGAACGAAATGCTTTGATCAGTGAATCAAAAAGAAAGTGATATTCTGTTCAGTTACTTGAAGTATTCAAGTCCATTGATCGTAGTGCTCACATGGCAGCAAACTATTGCAGTCGGATAAAATCCATTACTTTCTTCTCATTTTCATGAATCTTTTGAATTTTGATGATGATTCCCGTTTATCACTCATCCATAATCGTACACTATGATCAGTTATTGTACTGGTAAAATGTCGGTCATGTCTTAATCGTCGACTATTTCGAATGAGCCATTGACGTGTTACTTGCTGCCGTTTCCAACAACACCATTTGTTAACAGTAACATTGAAACGAAAATACGCGTCGGATAAATATTTCAATCGGTCGATAAACATAAATAACACTCGTGACGATTCAACTGATATGCTCAAACATTCTAATCGAGGAAATGCTGTGCATATCTGCTCCGGATTAAATGATGATGATATATTGTGCTCGAAACTAAAACGTAAAATTCGTATTTGTTCATAGACAACTTTGTCATGTAGAATATCAGATGATAACGAATTACAGATATTCAGTGAGTATAGATGTGGTTTATCTTCGAGTAAAGTCTGTAAATCAAACTTATTTTCAGCTTGTGTATTCTGGTTATTGGACAACAAATTTAGATGTTCGATGTAATTATTGGGTTTGAAAATATCAATAGTACAGTCTTCTATGGTATTGTTCGATGGCCATTCTAAGTCTTTCGGCATGAAGCGAGGAACAGTGAAAATAGTTGGTGGCTTGTGGTTATCATGAGCAACAAACCATCGCTTCTGTTCGAGCCAGAATGGTGTTCGGAACGAAGTAAGATAGTTGATTTTCGCAGTAGGACATGCCGACCAATATACAACACGAAATCGAAAATCAAATCGAATGAGATTAACAGCAATAGTTTCCCATTGACGACTGTCGACTAAACCGACTTCACACGGAATATCAAGTTCTACATATTTCACATATGGCATAGCATGTAACATATTTCTTATTTCAGTGAATGTCATTGTACCGTTATCAACTCTGAGAGAAAATTGACGAAGTTTTGATAAGGTCTCTACATTTGTGGGCCAACGGGGATTACCATAGTCGACCATAGTAATGTTTAAAGAACGTATATGACTTATGCTCTTGAACAAATGCCTGATTTCTGTACAATGACATCGTGTTAATATTAAGTGCTGTAAATGATCTAAGGAGTGCTCGAAGAAATAATCATCGGTTACTAGTCGACGAAGTCGCGGTACTATTGATCGAATGAATGGTCTGAAAGCTCCAGAATGCCATAGACGACTGGGTAAATGCAATGAAGATAAGTACTTAAGTTGTAAAAGACTTCTCAATTGTTCAAAAATATCTTCAATGAACGAATCGATTTCGAATGATCGAAGATTAACAAATTGCTCGATAGTAAAATATGAGAAGAAAAGAATACATTGATCAGGAGTATTTTCCTTATCAGAGAGTGATAGCGAAATGACTTGATCTGGTCGAATGAGACGACAAATAAGATCGAATTGTGTCTTGCGAACCGACCGAAAGTTGATTAAAAAGCGATCATAGCTTCTCAAAACAGCACGAAGATAATTACTAATATTTAAAAAAGCATAAATAATTTCATGTGCCCAGAGATAGCCAAAAATTTCATAGATTAATTCGACAGGAAACTGGTCGAAAAAATTCGACGACATAATGATGTAAAATACTTGCACAAAAATATGTAATTCTTTTTTTTTTTATGGCTTCTTCTCAGTATACTCGTTCTTTTCTCTTGCATAAATATCTTTTTCAACGTTACTCATAGCTTATAAAGTGACTCACCAGTACTTTTATTTTCTTTTCCTTCATGAAAAAATGCGAGAAGCTGCGTCTCTCGTCACAGGGTGTTATTTATTGTCGTGCATGTGTTCTCATATTTTTTTAAATTCAAGTTATTTGAATAGAATATAATCTTGAGTGTCAAATTTTCGTCGTTTAAAGTTTGAAAAATATTTACTCATCACACTTTTAATAAAACTTATGCTTTCAGTTTTATTTTTCACAAGCTGCAATTTTTAGAATTTCGTCAAGCATAATTGTTTTTATAACATAGAATGAAACATCGAATGGAGACAAACCAATTGAGACGCAAAGTATTTATATCCAAAAATAGGATGAGGATAGGTTGTGGATGACCTTTAACCTTACATACCACACTCTTGTTACGGTTAGTCTACAGTTGTTAGAGTTTTCTTGAGTGTTCGAATTCGATACATATGGGTATTGGTCTTCAATGCAGCACCACCAACACTCCCCCCCCCCCTTTCCACAATCATACTAACAGATTTCGTCCTTGCTCAAAGGACTTACGATGTAGCTGATGTTCAGCGGAGCAGTTAAGAGTAATACGATAGGAGTGATATCATGGAGACTCTAGTATTTCAATGGAAGTGGATGTCGATCATGATCATTAATCGTGTTTTAACGTTTATTAGCTTTATTCTCAGTCTATATTTCAGCTTTTCCTGATAAGAAAAAAGTATCAAAATATTCGTCCAAACGCTGCTCTTTCGAGTCTACAAACATATGCTCCGGTTAGTAAATATGTCATTTCGAGGTCGTTCTCTAATCAATACAGAACTAAGCATAACAGTTTTTTTTAATTTGACTACTTTTAAATAATAACTCAGCAGGACCATTACGATACACTTTTTTTGCTGTTTTTTTTTGTCCTTCGCAAACGCTAGCATATGCATTTTATGTGCAATAATGCACATAGTTATTCACCCGTACATTTAATCAAGAGGTCGTGCTATTTATTCACCATAAACAATCATTGAATACGTTTCTATCAAGCAAGAGCAAGCACAATCTATTTTCATTACCTGTCTTTTTTTCTTGTCATCGGTAAGAAAGTGTTCCTTGTGAAGAAAAATGATTTCAAATTTGAAAAAAAAAATTTTTAATCAATTTAGTGTGATTAAAATCGATAGAATTATAAGTCAGTTTTGTTTGTTTAACATTTATTATAAGCGATTTCTTGATGATTATTCAATCGTTTTTCATCAAAATTAATCAGAATAATTGATTTCTCGTATCGCTTAGAGCAAATAAGTCTTTCATGCGCGACAATAATACGAGGGCGCTGAGCCCATACAAACTTTAAAAATTTTTCATTTTTTTTTCGGTAAAATTCCAGCATTTTATTCATAACAACACAAATCTAAATTTCGTCGAAAACCAAAGCTATGAAGCGAATTGAAAGCGAAAACTGGAAGAAGTGCATAAATGTGTACGGGAAAAGCATACCTTATTTTCAACATAGAGAGAGATCATAGTCTAATTTAAAAATTTCAATTGGGGCAAAAAAAAAACACAGAATTGACAAGGCTTTCATAGCGTAACTTCAATAGCTCTTATAATAGTTGTTTTACGAAAATTCTCTTTCAGCTTTTAGACTAGATAACTCGATAAGTTCTTTAATAAAGAATTCAATCAAGATCCTTTAAAAAAAAGTAGATAGAGTGAATTGTAAAATGGAGAGTTTTATCGAAAATCTCATTTGATATCATTGAAAGTGGTTCGTTCAAAAAACTCGTATAGAGAACTTCGATTCAAATATTGTTTTTCTTCAATATTAACATATTAACGAAAAAGTCTTCCTTAAAGCTACATCATTTCTACATATTGGTACAAGTACTGATAATGTTGTATTAATAGTGGTTCATGAGTTTCGGATTGAACCGAAAATGTTTCGTATTTGTGCTCTCCTTCATATAGTTTTTACTATGGGATTGTTCGGATATCGCTTTAGATACAGAATATTTGAAAAGTCTTCAAATGCAATAAACTTAGTTTATATGCAGATAGAATATAAATTCTAACCGAATGTTATTATATGAACCTCGAGTGCTCGTGATAATCTTTCAAATGACATATTATTAAATGATATCTTCTCTTGTAATTATAAAAATATAAACATGAGAATATGAGGATAAATTTCTCGAAATCGATCAACATGAAATTCTATTAAAACTTCAAGTAATTACTTGCTGTGAGATTTTAATTTCTTTAATAAATAAGTAAGATTAAGTTAAATTTCTTTATAGTATTAATCTTTAAATGGCTTCTGATGATGACAAAAACAAGCAGTCAAATATATCTGACAATTATCGATCATATATTCAACAACCACTACCGCCTTCTAGTATGCGCCAACGCGACTTCCAAGCATCTGCGAACGTACGACAAGAAGCATGTCGACCACGCATCGATTCGCTAGAAGTAAAATTATCAAAAAAAAACTTGACAGATAAAGATGTACAATGTATGATTGAAAAAGAAGAAATTTCTGTGCGCAGTACTATGATCGATTTGGATGGAAACAAAATAACAGATCATGGAGCTTCGATTCTTGCTGATTTGTTCAAAAAGAGTGAGGTTAGACACTTATACTGAAAATAACTTTATCTATCCATAATCATATTTCTCACATATCACTGCGTCAATAAACACTATTTCAAATAAGTATTACAAATGTAATAATATTATGTAATGTGTTCAAACTCTGATTTTTATCATACTAAAAGTAAACAGTTTATAATGTTCAGTATTTCGATCTTATAAGACTGTTTTCTAATATTGGAACATCAGTTCATAATTATGTGTAACGTACAGCGATGCAGAGTTTTACATCGTTTCTTATTCTCTATTCTCTCCTATTTGTATGTTCTTTTTTCGATTTTCAGACACTGACTACAGTGAATCTTAGTGAAAACCAAATCGGAGACCAAGGAGTACAATATCTTGCTGATGCCATACGAACAAACGAGGTAGTCTTTATGTTTCCTTCATCATTTAACATTGATTAGTTCTTTTTTTTTTGTGCAGACATTGGATAAACTATCCCTTTCAAATAACGACATCGGAAATGACGGTGTAAAATATCTTGCTGATGCTTTGCAAGTTAATATGGTGATTGGCAGATGTTATTGTTTCGCTTCTAGATGTATCTATTTCTGAATATAGACACTCACTACACTAAATCTTTCGGATAATAAGATCGATGACGAAGGAGCACGATATCTTGCTGAAGCATTACTACATAACATGGTAATACGCTCTTTCCGATTATCTATATAGCCTTTGTCTACTCTTATACATACAGACACTGTATTCCCTTGATCTTTCCTCGAATCAAATCGGAAATACAGGTGCTAAGTATCTTGCTGATGCCTTACCTAAAAATAAGGTAATTACCATTTGAGATTAGTTTTTCTAATCTATCTTATACTCTCATTGGTACAGATACTTTATGACATTGTTCTCAGTCACAATCGAATAGGAGATGAAGGTGTGGAGCTTCTTGAACAAGCCGTAATGAAAAGTAGAGTAAGTATTATTTTCTTTAAAACTATAAATGTCTGTATCTTTTTTTATTATGAGAAGATTATTAAAAAGCAAGGATTGCAACGCGTTTATCCGTTAACTTGTTCGATGTGACCAATGAACGATTTAATGCTTCTTTTTCTGAACGATATTAATTTATTAGTTAGTATCTATAATAGGTTTTATGATGCTACATAAAAGTATTTGGTTGAAATAAAAAATACTAAAATCTTCTTCGTTTTGTCCTTTGATTTGTGATTGATTTTTTTGTTATGGCAAAAAGATTCGATTCGATTTCGATTAACTATTTAGACAAAATGAATTTTTTATTGAAATCTTGCATATTATGTGATTCAATAAATTCTAACTTATTACAGATGTCATGATAAAATTAAGAAAAATTTATTCTGTTTGGTTAGATATTTCATATTAAAAGAAAATCTTATTGAGCTCTCTCCCAAACGGTATTAGTAGTGCTCACCTACACCTAGTGAAACCCGTAAATCACATACTCAATGACTAAAAAATAACTTTGATCTCGTATTCGTAAAAGATAGTTACTCTTCAACTCTAACCTGCAAAGTATTAATGAAAGATGACTGAAGTGAATTGTTTAGATCGAACATTCGTCGTGCATACTATATGAGCGTTGACTAAATCGCTTTGACACGGTCGTTCTTTTAGTACAAACGAAGATCTTTCGATGTATAAAAGTTTTTCAAAACTGACGATGTGCAGAAAGATTCACAAAAACTAGTTTATCACTCAGCCAATATATACTTATAGTGTGCACTTTGGAATAGATTTCTATCTTAAAAACTTAACTTCCATGACAATTTTTCCAATAAAGGTGAAAAATTCTTAAATAAATAGTTCATCTATTTTTCGGTGAAATTGGCCTAAAGTCAGCAAAAAGTGGATGTTTTTGGCTCACACTTGAGGTTCCCGACTGTGAGCCAAAAACGCCCATTTATCGCCCCTTTTGTGCGTTTAAACGCGTTTTCAGACAAAAAACGCATTTACACGTATACAAAAAAGAGAAAAAGTGGTCGTTTTTTCCTACTTGGGATGCACGATCATGATTACGGTCACATTTCTTGAACTAGAAAAACTCAACAACTTTTTTCTCTTTTTTGTATGCGTGTAAACGCGTTTAAACGCACAAAAAGGGCGATAAATGGGCGTTTTTGGCTCACAGTCGGCAACTTCAAGTGTGAGCCAAAAACGTCCACTTTTTGCTGATTTTAGGCCAATTTCTGTGCGTTTAAACGCGTTTTCTCAAAAGTTTGTCTGCCTGGGAGTATGTGTTGTGTGCTTTATGTGTCATGAAAAATAGAAGAAAGAATATTCCGTCATAAATCTTTTTATTTTGTTCGTTGTGCACAAAACAGTTTTTTTTCACATACGGCAAAAATGGCTTTTTACTTATATGAAGGATCAACCCAAGATCGTCTTCAAACGAATAGAATGCAAGCGTGAACATATTCCTAATCAAGTCAATTCAGAAACAATTTGAATCACTTTAGCAGTATGGTGTGGATATCTATGTAGGCGTCAATAGGTGATAGTGCAGAGAACACTTACATCCTTGCTATGTGATATTATAAAAAGAGAAAGAAAAAATGAGATGAATCAGATGAGAAAATGCTTCTTATACGATTAATCGCTGTTTTTAATCACTTGATAAATAATTGTCGACCACATCAGAATACAAAACAAGCACTTCTTTCTTGCATTCACACGTATGCAGCTCGACCAAAAACCTCTCTTTTTTACACAGAAAAGAGAAAATAGACTATCATTTCGTGGTCTCACGTCTTTTATATGAGATCTGTGTGAAAATTTCAGAGAACATGATCCTAGTACACTCAAAAAAAACTCCGTTTTCTTGTAATCCTATAGAGAGTCTCCAAGATTTCGAAAACCGTTTATAATCTGCCTAAGAAGTAATCGGCAATTTAAGACCACTTTGACTCTTTTTGAAAAGCCATTTTGGTCAGTGCACATGCAAATCACATGAATTTTTTCATGATTTGTTAGAGCTGTAGTGAAGAGACTATGTTAAAATTTTTTGCGCTACACTGTTACTTCTGAGAGAGATAATTATTCACCACACAAGGGTCAAGAATCGCTGATCTAGTAATCCAAAGTTCCCTGTACACCTTGGTTCTATACTTAATATTTTTCTTTTGCAAGAACACGCCAGCATGCAGGGCATGACAGAATCTTTTTCTTTAAATTCTTCCTTTTCATTCAGAACAAAAGTAATTAGACGTTCAATAACCTAGAAGCTTGAAAAAACTTTGAGAAACGGTAGATTTTTCGGACTTTGAAAAAAAATTTTTTGAGTTGTTAAACATCTGATTACTTTTCTCTGACGGTAAGTGTCTATGAGTGATGTATACACTATTTTTTTATATGTAAAATCTTAATATCATATAGCAAGGACATGAGAACAAGAATAGCTGTATACTGTGCAGTGGTGGGTAAGATAAATAATAATTCAGATTGTATTGGATTGTTTATATAAAAAAAATGAAATCGTCCGAAATATTACGTAAACAGTATCTATTACTTATTACTAGACCTTGAAATGAACTGTTCAGACAAGAACTTGACTTGTATTTTCAACAAAGGTTTCGTAGATAACAGAACTGAGATTAAAATCTGATTTTAAGTGACTGAAAATGTATTAGTTGTAGTTGACAAAAGTTTGATTTTTCAATTCGAACATACATCTCTCTTGACATTAATCTGTTTTAATCGATTTGTTCATAGAAAAGTTTCAATTGTTAAAATTTTATTAATCGAACAAAAACACTAAAACTAAATTCAATTGAAATAATCTTTACAGGTAAAGAATCCGAATCCACATACATCTTTCAAGAGAATAGTGCGTGAAATATATAATTAAGATTTTCTCAGTTCGAGTCTAGGTCCTAGTAACGTAAAAGGCGCGTGATTAATAATAGTGTTTAGATTGATCTGGATCTTTCTAGAATCTTCCAAAGGATTCTATGAATCTAAGCTTTCTATTGCAGATGTTGGTTCGTCTAAATATCGTCGATTTCCGAATTTCATGCAACAAAAGAGTCTTGTTTTAAATGTTAATCCATACGGCGGTGACGTTATTGATCTAGTAGAGTCATAATAAGACTGACTTGCAAAAGAACGAACTATTTGAATAGGAAGATTCGGCAAAATAGATCTATATGTATCATAGTTGGTTGGAAAAAAAGATCGTGTTTGACGGAAGCTGACTCAATAATAAAATTCATGTGTGACACATTTTAATTTAGCGTTTAAACCGACGAAGAAAATGATAAAATCATATTCTCTACTTTCTATGACATTTATCATACAGAGTGTCATTAGTATAAAAAACATGATGCATTGAACATGTAACTGGCAACATAACAAAAAAAACTTCAGAGAAAGAATGATATCATTTGGCTCATTCCATGATCAGTAATAAAACAAAAGAGATTATTACAAAGTCTACAAAAAAACAAACTAGCAATTCTGATTTTACTTAGTGCCTTGCTGCTTCTAAAATCTGATTAATATCACTAGGAATACAGTTGCTTGTTGTCAATTATGCTTGAGTGAAATGAAATATTGAATGATAGTTCATACTTCTCTTCAAAATTCATTCCTTACTTCATCATATGTTTCATCATCATTTATAGATTGACTTTTATTATAGATGCATTCTTGTATTACAATAACATCGCTTTCCATTACTGTGACCTGTTCTCATGGACAATAAATTGCTCAATGATCATCAAAATGGATTTCAGACCTATGCTTTTATTTAACTTGGTAGTTTGAAAAAGCAAGAGAAAAATGGTTGCGTATAGGTTCGTAAAGATGGAAGAGAGATTCATTATTCACAGACTATTTTTTGTTTTAATTTGAATTTGAATCGATCGAAAGTAGGAGGACGAGCACTTTCTTCCTATGAAAGTCCCTGAACTTCTAAGAAAGGAAATAAATGATTGAAAAGAGCAACAGTCGATTCGACCAGTGTTTTCGATGGTCGATATGTGCCTGAATTGTTGTTCAGTCGAAAACCTTCGTCGTCATCACGCCAGAATTCACCTGCAAATCGTATATCTACTGAGTGATCAGTTAATGTGATGTGTTTGCATAGAAGATAATAGGGTAACTTATAAGTCTGTGGAATGCGAGCAAGAATAATTCGATCACCAAGAATGACCATATTGCAGCGTACCATGCTCATCTGTTTCGGTAACAACTGCTCGAAGAAATCAGCTTCTGATACGAAGGAAGAAAGATTCTGCATTTCGCCACTGAGTTGAGAACGTGACGTGAATATCATTGGTTTCGAATAAATGAAGTCACGTTTTATTCGATCCGTAATTGTAATAGGCGTCGGAAAGGCATGTAAAACATATGGAAGGTACGTATTAATGATATCTGAAGATATAACTAGTTGAAAGATTACTTGTTCACCATATGCAATTTTTATGATTCGACCGAGATATGATGGCATCACTTTGTACAATACCACCTCTTCTTTCTGATCGACGCACGCTTCCTGTGAGTAAATTGATAATGATGTTTGAAACATATCTAAAGAGTACTTTGTGCTGAAAAGGAAAGAAAATAATAACAACCAAATTTATCTTGTATCATAAAGATCAAGAATTCCTAGAACACAATTTAATCGAATAAATTGAAGAATAATATCATCGCACGAGCTATCTGCTATGCTAAACATCGACTAGTATTCAAGAAAAACCGTATTTCATTTTGTTCTTATCTTCATCATTGAAAGTTGGTATGTGTGTAGTGAAAAGTCTTGATGAAACAGTATTAGACTACTTTTGTTCCAGTATAAAATTATTACGTAGTTTTCAGGTGTGGGTCTGAATCTCGTGTTTTCTTTCACGCTTATATCAGCCTCAAAAACATGTTGAATATGATAGTCTAGCTGTTCCCACTGTCAATAGTTTGTATGAGTGTGAAAAGACACTCTACTTGACTTTCTTTATGTTTTCATCAACACCCATCATTGAAAAATACAATAAAGAAACAATCTTAGCTGAAAGAGATGTGAAGAGCTATTGTCGACATGGTTGTTCACTGTAAAAAAAGTGAAAAAATATTGACTCAATAAATGCTTTTCTTTTTAAGTCTTTTATTGGTGTTTCTAAGCGTAAGAGAAAATAAAATAAAATCACTCATTTAATTAGCAAAAAAAGTTCTGCGTGTGGAATCTCAAAGAATCATGTACATTTTTGCTTCTGTCCACAGCAAAAAAAAACTCTTGTCTAATCCGATTGACCAATCATCCATGTATAACGCAGTATAATTAGAGAACGAATTCGGAGGAATCCATTGAAAGCTAACTAATACATCCTATTTTTTCTGTTCGAAAAAGTTTTTTTGAATAATATCAATGTATTGAATTACGAAAACACATTGAATAATCATGAAACATCATGAAATCAAGTCTTAGTAATATCGTGTCTATTGTCGTTGCCTTTCTCCACCAAATTCCACGTCATAGAAGAAAAGTATTTTGACGGCACGAATCACAATAGTATGTTCACCAATCAAAGCGATATTATGCAATGGTCCATGAAGAAGGTCAATTTTGTCAATCACTCCATCCTGTTCATTGAGAATAAAAACTAAATTATTATCCACATTCAACAAAGCCCAATAACCGTCAGGTAATGGAGTCATACGTGAGAAAATACCAGAGTCTGTATCAAGAACAATAGTATGTAACGTATTAAGAGTGAGATCACGAAGTTCGAAACGAAATTTTCGATTGAGTGGATTATTTTCATCTTGAATACTCAAAGCAAGTTGATCCTTTGAGTTCAGTCGAATACATGTGATAAATTCATTTGCATGACACGTCATAGGACTTGACCATCGTTGCTGAAAACTCCAAGAACTAATCTGAATTAATTCAATAGCACTCTCTTGACACCAATAGGATATAAATAGACGATCATTTCTACAAGTACATCGACGA
Organism: Rotaria sp. Silwood1; assembly: GCA_905250075.1. Lineage (NCBI taxonomy): Eukaryota > Metazoa > Rotifera > Eurotatoria > Philodinida > Philodinidae > Rotaria > Rotaria sp. Silwood1. The sequence goes on along the minus strand of CAJNOP010000148.1, from coordinate 302,548 downwards.
AAAGTATTCGATTGATAAGGTGTTATTCGAGTGATTTCTTGAAAAACTTGATTTACTGGATCGAAAAGAATGAGTTTTCTATCGAGTAGAATAAAGAATTGTCGTAGATCATAATTCCATTGAATATCACGAATCTAGTTAGATAGTGGAAGCATAATATTTTCCCGACGAACTTATCCAAAAAAAAACGATAGCAATTTGTCTGGTCTCACATTCATTGAACTACGTCAATTCATTTATCAATCCATATACATATTAGAAGTTCATGTTATATCTTGCGTAAAAAAAGTTTTCTCACTACTAGTTAATCTATTGACTCTGGGATGTAACTTATTCAAACCAATGTAGAGTAATGGTCGATATATTTTTGAGTTGAAATCGATTATAGATTAAATATGAAGGATATCAATTAGATTATTTATTGTTGTAATTTTTACTGCCAATAAAACATATTTTCGCCGAAGTTTTTCGTTCAATGGTGAGCTAACCAGTCTAAAATATAGATATCTACTAACTCCTTCTGCAAACATATGTTAACACTCAAATAAAGTTCACTTAGTACTCGCTAATACGTCAACTGAGTGTTGTTCCGCATTCCGTGACTAATTGTTTTCTTTGACTTTTGACTGCCGAGTCTATAGCTGGCATACATTCTAAATCGTACATAGAAACTTCTACAATAGTTTTTTGTTACCACAGAAGACAATTTATGTTTCTGAACTTCGTAAGGAATAGAGAACACATATGTATTTTGACAATGTTTCTTATTATACTGTATAAAACACTTACCACCACATCATAGTGCCATGTCATCGAAATATCTCGTCTACCATGTCGATCAAACAATGTCAATTGTTTATTTTCATATTCTTGTGCAAGTAAATATTCATCGGAGGCACCTATTGCCCAATAGTTGCTCACAGAGCTTTTTGCTAGAGGTTTCTGGAAGAGCCGTTTTCCTAATATTGTCTGAGGCATGTCAACACCGCAAATGGATGATACTTCCTTCCATGGCTCTGACGAGAAACTTTCTCTTCTTGGGTTTGCCGTTTCGATTTCCAATGTAGATCTTCGATCAAAATGCTGTATGATATGTATATTTTCCAATGAATGACCATACTCATTTTGTAATTTTTCCAATCCAATTAATTGAGCATCTCGATTTATTGATTTGCTGTCTGCAATAGTTGATGATTCTTCCTCAAAATGCGATCGATAATGTTTTATATGATTTTCGAGTGTTCTTCTAGCAAAGTCGGCTGATTGACGAGTACCTTCAATTGCTTGGTGTTCCCAGTTGTCGATATTTGAACGAATTTTGTTTTCAAGGTGCTCGAATTCGATCAAACATTTAGATAAAGGCTGCTGATGATCACGAGCATCATCCACGTATTTTTCATAGGTTTGACGATGTTCACAAAAATGATTCCAACAAAAGTGGTGATTACAAGCGACACAGATGGCCACAGATGGCATATTACAAGGTAAATGACAGGATACGCTGCCAGATATCTCTTTCGTCATCAATCAATTATACGAAGGTGAATTCAATGTAAGACAAATCAATTACTACATTGTAAAAAGACAGTCCATAGAATAATAAGCCTATAAAGGATTTATGAAAGTGCCTCGTATCAAAAGCTGTTTTTCACCGTTTGTGAAATATTCGTAAAGCCTTTTATAAGCCCTTTAGAAAGAGTATATGACAAGGTTTATAGCCTTTCAATACCATTCGTGAACGATTTATGAAAGAGCATATGATATTCATAAGTCCTTAAAGGGTTTACTATACATTACAATTTCACAAAACCTTTGCATAAGATTACATGAACTTCTTCACTACTTTTAAATTATATAATGTTTACGAGAGACTTATCGAAACGATTTTTTAATTACCAAATCGGTTGACAATTCCATGGCACTTAACCGTTGTTTGAACGGAACGACACAAAGAAATTGAATCTGCTCATTCTACTCGTCTCACAACATGTTACAAAAAAAAATAAAAACATTTGAATGAACAAGAAGAAAAGAAAAAAGTAAATTATCTTCTTTAGTTTTGGTCATAAAACGTTCGGCAACTTTTAGTAGAAATTAATGAAGACGAAGAAAATTGCAGTAAAATAAGTTATCGAGTCTTCTCCAAAGATAGCGGAAAACTATCACGATAACTAAACCAAGAAAAATATAAGTAAAGTGATCTCTATTAATATATTTTCGCCCATCAAAAGACTAATTAACTATCTAGAAAACGAATGATGGAAATAAAATAAATGTAAACGAACTTATTCCATTTTTCTTATTAGATACTTCTCGGCTATAAGCAAAACAAAATACAGAATAAAGAAGCACACAGAACTACATGATTTGATTTCTTTTATAAGACCGTGAACAACTATGACTATATCCAAAGGAAAATTGAACTACACTAACTCATTCGATTTTTTTCAATAAAATGCTGGACAATTATGAAAATAACTAAATCTCAAGAAAAGTGAAGTTACTATTCTTATTCGATTTCTCTCATAAAGTGCACGCCAACAATCGGAAAACTAAAGGAAGGAAAATGAAGTGAGAGTAAATGTAACCTGTACGCTTTGTCTCGTAAAAATGGTCGGCAGCTATCGGAATAACTAAGTTAAGACAAGAAAAGTAAATTTATTTTTCTTATTCTATTTCTCTTCTAAAGTGAGCGGTAATAATCGGAAAAACTAAACTAACTTCGTCAGTTTCTCTTTTACAATGCAGAAAAACTATCGGCGTCAAATATTAGAGGAAAATAAAAGTAAAATAACTTACTATTTTTCTTTTGCACAAGTTATGTGAAGAAAAAGAAATGTTAACTAAAATACCTTATCCGATTTGTGGTATGATATTATTAAAAATTGCAGGAATAACTAATTAAGAAAAATAAAATAAAACTAAATAGTCTTGTTCTATTTCTCTCATGAGACGCTGGACAGCTATTAGGATGGATACAGCATATAAACAACATAAAATAATCTACCATTGTGCTTAAAATAAAAAATCCTTCCGAAGAAAACGCTTCAGATGAAAATGTAGACTAATGTGCATCGGGGTGAAGAATAATAAATTCTTTTTCTCAACACGTAGAACATTCTATCATATTACGCAGAATAGTGAACCCTTTGGCTAAAGTCGTAGAATAACTTACCCTTATGCGAAGAAGAATGAATTCCCCGAATGGAAACGTTGAATAATAAATCCTTGAATATAAGTCGTATGCCCTTATTTTTTTCATACATCCTTACTGTTACAAATCTTTCGGGTCATAAACCTTTGAAAAGAATATGAAATCGGCATTAAACCTTCAAGAGTTGATTATTCTGCGTTGTTATTTAGAAAATTTTTCAGTTTTTCTAGGACGAGGTCTAATTCGCATATTCGGCTAAAATAATCAAATCTACTACTAACTTTACAGACGTTATTCAGATAGTGGACCCTTCGTTACTCCATTCGATTCTGACGATGCAATAAACAAAATAGAATAAAGCCAGTTTTGTTCTCGTTAAAAAGAGGAACCATTAGTCATCGGTTAACTGCATTTATGCCCATTAAAAATGTGAATGGAGCTGTCGAAATGAAAGATTTTCGACACGATCATCAAGAGAAAAGCAAACGACTTTCAGCTGTCTCTGAAAACGCCAAAATGTACAAATAAATAACGTTGATTTCGCGAGAATGTTTTACCTGCAAGCCTATTTTAGATATGAACATATTTAGCAACTCCAATTTCAATTTCAATTTTGTGCGTTCAAAATATATTCTTCCCCTTAATTCCTCTCTGTATCGGAAAAACAAATGACCTTAGAAATATCATAAATGAACAAGCAAAATAGTTCGCTTCAATTATCGTCGCTCTCGTCATGAAGGTGTTTGACATTGATATTAAAGTAATGCATCTCTCTCACGTTATTGCACGACATAAGTTATGATCTCGCATGAGACTTTACTTGTTTATCATCACTGCTTTCATATTTAGCTGTCAGCGCTTTCCACCGTTAAGGATCGATCATTTTTAATTTTTGCTACGTTGAACAAATATTTGTTCACAAAGTTAAGTCTGTTTTATCTTCCGCATCGTTGGATGCAGTTGTACAAGAAATCATAAACTTCTATTATATAATCACGTGCGATGAATTCATCGACAATCTTACATTCTGTTACAACCCCTTATTCATGGGCTATCCTGAAAGCATTGCTGTTCGATTCTGTGATGCGTTTTTGATAATTAATAAAAGCATTCTATACTGTCAATCGAGAACACATACTTTCTTTGAGTGAAAGATACTTGAGAACGACCATATCTCAAGTAAGAAATTAAATCAGTATTCGGCGTTTGATATTAAACTGATACACAGGACAAATTGGTTTAACTATCGTTAGTATTTAAAGTTGACTATACCTTGAAATATTGTCGATCAATCATAAAAGATCATTTTTGAAAATGTCTATGGATGATTAACTTTTCTGACTATTCTCAGAGAATGTTCTTTTATTAGATTTGAAGGGACTGTATAAAAGCCACAAATTGACGTTTTGCATCTTAAAAAACTCTGGTGAAAAGCATTGTGTTGAGTTTGTAGGTGATCACTTTAGAAAGAGCGAAGAATCTCATACATGACTTTGCTTGAAATAAAGATGTTGTGTTGAGAAAAAACATCTATCTTTGTTATTTTCTATCTATGAATTAGATGATAGAATAAAGATTTATACATTGTTATCAATTTAATACTTCAAGAAAATGTACAAGAATCGTTCATAGTTTATGAAGGTCGAATACGAAACCATGCAGTGAATAGAAATAAAAGATGCAACGATGAGCGAACGAACAAGATGTTCTGATCACCAATATACTACTTAAGATTCACTAAATTCTTTAGAGTAATTTTATTATCGATACTTGAGACATTTATCAAAGGATAGTCAATTGATTCCACAATTGCTCCATAGGTTAATCGGCGGGTTATCCATCGACGACGACCAACATTGACTCGACTTCATTTCTAAGTACAATGACAACTACCATCTCAGAAACTAGTGAGTCTCCAAACTACGACACACCGAACTGTAAAGACGATCGTTCATTCGATACACACAGTGAAGCAATGGTTATAACAATAATCAATTGAAACGCAATACTTTTGATATTGATAGAAGTCAGTATGAAAATATAACTTTTAAATTACTAAATAGTTTGTACTTAAAATATTAGATCACACGGATGTTTGAGAAGCTGTGATTATTGTATGAAATCTCCGAACGATATTTATTTCGCACAAACAAAACTTAGTCTTCGATATCGATTGAATTTCATTTCCAAAGGAGTAAAGCAAAATAGTTTTCGTTTTGTTTGATTTATTAAATTGTCCATGGAATGGTTGGTGTTGTGCCTCGAACAAGGATTCCTCCGCGGTTACCTATTTCAATCGAACCAAAGCGTGATGCAAACACATCCGGCAACGGTCGATCTTCTGGTATTGAAAGCCACAGACGTAAAAGATGGCGTTTTTCTGCCGGATCATTCCAGTCTTCAAAATCTGTACGATCATGTAAAAGAGCATGATTATATACAAACTGCATATCTCCCGGCTCAAGCTTCATGGACAGGTTAAGCTTCGGATCATTGGCCAGACGGTCAAACATATCGAGTGCTTCTAAGTGCTTTGGAGTAAGGCGGGGTGCATCTTCAAACCGTTGCGCAGAATCAATATACTGACGTTGGTAAAAAACAGTCAGGTAGCCTTCGTGAAAACTGAATACTGGAATCAACATATAAGGCAACATGCCTTCTGGAACTTCACCTCGCCGGTCAGTTGCTATTGGTTGCATTAGAAGCTCAAGTAGATCAGGCCGCTGCGCGTACATTTCGTTGAAAATTGTTGAAGCGCTCACCAATAAGGATTCTCCGCCAACTTTCGCTGTTTTTAAACACAAAAGGCCCACAACATCTGATGAATCTGTATGAAATGTCTGACGTTCATTCGTTTGATAAAGGCGCACATTCGGGTCGCTACTTTTCATTCCTAAATCAAGAACATGACCAAGCATATGGCCCATTGCATTCTGTGATCTTGGCAGACCAAGATGACAGCCAAGCCCATAAAACATTGTACCTGCTTCTCGGTGGCTGTATTTCTTTATTGGCAACCCTCGCAACAAGAAAAAACCGCGACCATTAATTAGTTCTTTACGAAGAGCTAAAAGTTTAGAGCCTAAAGTCGGTAATGGAAAATTTTCGACCGTGATGGAAGCAATGTTTTGCTTGGAAGTAAGCAGAGATTTAGTGGCTGCCTCCAACTCTTCTATGTCTATGGGAGTTAATTGCACAATCCATTCATCTGTTCGGTGCATCAAGTCCGAGCCATACCAGGCCGAAGCAAGATGTTGCACAGGTGGTAATGTGTGCCGATCACAGCTGTTCTTGTTGCAGAAAAATTTGTCTGGTATGCAAACCGCGTTTTGTTGATCGTCAGCTTCGGTTTTAACATTCTGAAAAGATCGAGAACAACTACTGAATCTCTGTCTGAAAAATAATTGATAACCTTAGCCACTTACCGAGAGGAACTGCATATTTAACGAAAAGTTTGCTGATAATGAAACAAAAGTGTGAGAACAGAACACGTACACATTGGCCAAAAGCACCTCTGCATACGATTCGCTTTTTGCTTTCACATCTAACACGAACACTCGAATCGTCGTCCGCAGTGCAAGTCTTTACAGCAAACAACAGAGATAACCAGCAAAGATCTCTCGAACTTTATCAGTCTCACTACAAGCTTAACATCTCACAATACACACATACATGCATATAACCTTATTACACCTATTCTCTGAAGTATACATGGCCTCTCAGCCCAGAGGGACGATAAATTTTTTCACTTAGGTGTGCACAAGTATTTCTCCACCGCTGTTTTTCTACGTCACTCTATTTTGCTTGCTAGAACTTAGACTGTCGTAACGTAAGAGTGACCATAGTATATTTTCGATAGGAAACCCTAGAATAGAAAAACTTTTATAGTTTAATACATTCGTATGAGTCTGATTTTCGCTTGGAAAGAGTTGACCGTATTGCCACAGGATTCATTTATAGACGCCTACTACTCAAGTAAGGATATAGACTTCACCTTACCCAAAATTCAAAACTTTTGCTTTGGTTTTAAATGTGTTATTTTGGGGTTCCATTCCTGGCAATGCAAACCGTATTCCGGGTTCCCGAGTTCTTCTGGCAAAGAGCTCGACAAGCAGACTTCATTTCATTGACAGTCAATACTACTTAACATGGTATTGTTAACTGCTTCTTTTTGAATCCAAAGCACACGTGGCATCTTGTTCAACTAATTAATTTTGCGATACGATTCAGCAAGTGCTTACTCTCAGGATTCGCAGATTTACTATGCTGATAACGTCTTACACAGTGATTATCTGTTGATGCATAGATAATGGAAATATTTCAAAAATACAACTGACAATCAATATACTGTTACATGCTTGTGAAAACGACAGCACAACTTAAAAATCATTCAAAAGTAACATTATCCGAGGTTGCTTGTTGATGGTCTGAAAATAATTAATTGGTTGAACACTTTCTCACGCTCCATCGACTTCGTCTGAATCGTTGACACCCGAGGAAACACAGCGTTAGCCATGACAATGTAGGTGAAAAGACTTACCCAGTGGCCCGCTTATCGTGAAAACGGAAGAAGGTCCATAAGACCATTTGTGCAGTCCCTTCAAATTCTACTCGTTTGTTAGGGACAGCCCATGATCATATTTCATAAGCTTGTTTCTTGAAATCTCACATTGAGCTTTTAGGTCCATATATGAGGGCTGATTTCGAATATCACGACAAGTGCAAAAAAGCTCGCTCCGTTCGTGCATGGCAGCAATTAGCATGTCAGTGTAAGTATCATTGTCTGTGGCAGCTCTTCACTCCACCTACACCCACACCCTTATGAAGCCGACGAACACAATGAGTGCAATATCTCTTGACAGAAACATTCAACTTATCAAAGGGTTAATCTATTTGATAAATATCTAGACTATTAATTGTTCGTATTATTAAATAATGTCTATCAATCGTAATTGCTAAATTTCGTAATTCTTTTTTATATTCAATACAAGTTAATTTATTATTGCATTTATTATCAATAAAAGTTAATTCATTATTAAAATATTTACTAAGTAACCATCCAGTTTTTGATATTTGTCTATTGATAACTGATGTTAATGTCCAGTAGAGATCATCAGCACCACTAAAATAAATTATTCTCAATGGTAACATATTATAAATTTCAATAAGAATAAGTCGACGTCGTCGTTGAATACCAACAGTTAAATTTTGATTTCTTTCAGCTATTAATAAACCTAAACATTCACCAGTTGGATCATTTTCAATTGCACAAATAGTATCAGTTGTATATAAACCTAATTGATCGAGTGAAAAATTTTTTTCTGTTCTAGAATTATTTCGTTCCCATTCAGAAAGTTTATAATAAACTAATCTCTGTTTCTTTGTTAAACTTAATAAACATACAAGCCATAAATCAGTTTGGTAACATGTAAATAATTGTAATTGTTCATTGGATTGAAATATTTTTTTAATTGGTATTAATTCATATGAAAATAATGTTAAAAGTGTAAATAATCGTGATGTCATTATTAAATATGAACGATGATATGATGACCAACGAATTTGTTTTATTGAATCGTACGTATTTGTATTCCAAGATATTTTTTGAAGTTGACCATCAATATTATATAAAGTTAAATATTGTCCACCATAGATAAGAAATGAATATTCTCCAGCACCCAATGTCGAATCATTTTCACAATCAAATGAATTAATCAATGACTTTTCATTCAGTAAAGTAAAAAAGGAACTATTTAATGATTTTGATATATCTCTAATAGTATGTCCAATAAAAGAGTTTGAATAAAATTTTTTTTTTATTTCTGGTGGTATTTTATTGAATTGAAGATACATTTTTTCAATATTATTCGATTTGATAAAGTGTAGTGCAGATGAATTAAGGCTAAGTTCTTTGGAGTTCTTACTATCATTTTTTACTAAATGATTTTTAAGCATAATAAAAAAATTAATTTTCGAATAATCATAATAAACTAAAACGCGCTACTAATAATACTATTAACAAGAATTCAATCGATTCTATTTGACAAGTGAGCAATATGAGTTTTTTCTAATACCAGAGTCTTACATCGAATTCCGAGAGTGATCATGTGATCCGAGCATGATCAATCATCTTGCATACCAATATAGACAGTTCCATTTTAAGTAATAAACGATATTATATTACTTTATCAATTCCTAAATAAGTTTCGAATCATCAGAGAGGCATCACATTAAAAACGTGCTACAAAAAAGAAGTATTTATGCTAGTAAAAAATAATTTTCAGAACATCACGTACTCAAAACTGGAAAACGAGTTGTTTTCGGATTCGAAGTCTAAAAGTTTGTCTTCACAGGACTTTAGCCAATAGATATTCCTATTTAATTCTAGTAGAGTTTTTGTTTAAAGAAACATTCTCCAGAAGATGCATCGGACAGTATAGATGATGAGGATAATTACAAAAATCTTTTAACTACATCATTGAAACTGAGGATGAGAGCTAAAATTAGGTATGTCACAATATCAATACCATTCAATGTCAATACCTCTATACCATATTGGTATTGTGACAAATCTAGCTCAAATCGTTTAACTAGTTTCTATGTTCCTTTACTGTAAAAATCAGGCCGTATGCCCTTCAACGGTTTTCTGTGTTAATAAACCTTTTTTGAGTGAGGCGCAAGAAAATGCAAAATTTAAACGCAATTTTTTTCACGATATTTATGCATGATCAAATAGAGCTCGTCGAGCTGAGCAATAGTATATGAATTTTATACTCTCAGAAAAACTTTTAAAGGACGAAAATTAACAAAGAGTATTACTATTAAAATCCCTCAAAAACTACCTAAAGTTGAAAAATAACTAAAAAAATCTTCGTGTTGGTGACCTTTGATACTTTTAATAATGTTTTACTTTTATTCTAGATGAAAAACTGAATTTAATACGAAATGCCATTCGAGCTTTACTCAATGACGAAAGGCAATGCGAAACGCCCAGCGCCAATAAATCAAAAACTCTATTAAAAACAAACAAAAATTTTTGTTTCTAGAATTTATTGTAAGATGCTTTTCCCGAATAGATAGCTGCATTTTATTCGAATCAGGCGTTTTTTGTTGTGATAAACCGGAGTATTTTTTTCGATTAATGGACTGATCAAAGCGTAAAAAGAATTGACAATCAGATATGGCAAAAACTCATCACTACGAGAACTCTATCAACGCGTATCAACATATTTATAAAGCACACTGTCGAACGATCGTGTAATTATCTATTTCATTCATTGTTTAGGATCACTTGTCTTTATAGTTGTTATGGATAAAATTAGCTTATCGAGTAGACAAGAGGCTAACTTTTTATCCATTATTAAATGATGTGTAAACTTAAATCAAAAGATTACTGATTGCCTTTCTCTGTACAAGGATATGACTCATGTCAAATACTATTAATGGACTCTCATCACGAATATCACTTAGTGCTATTCCATAATGGTAGCAACCCAGTTCTGATTCCATATCAATCAACAGATCTGGACGAGATCTATCAAACGATGCTAAGAAACTTACAGAAAAGAAAAGAGAATATATGTCTCTTTTTTGAAATATTCAAAACAACTGAATGTTTAGCATTGTTATATATATACTTAATTTATGGGATAGAAATTTTCCTTGATTGAAATGTATAGATTTACTCTATTCTGTATACCAATAGATAGTTTTCATCAAGACCTATCAAATGGGGATGAAGAATCTATATAAGAGTGTAGATGTGGGGTATGGATGAAAAGAAGATTCATGCCCATACCCACACGCTTATAAAAGTTTGTTTGCGAGTTGATTGAACAGCTTTATCAGTTAAAATAAGGTTTATATACTCTCAAAACGTCTTGAATTTATCGTAGTTGAGGATGAAAACTAGAAGAAAGTTGATTGATGCCAAGAGATTGAGAGAAAACAATATTTTTTCAAAAGATTCGATGAAATTCCAGTTGAAAATATAAGCCAACCATTAAATAAGAGAACTGAATTCTGTTCTTCAATTCAATTACAAAACAATAAACTTCGTTTATCCCGTACTCTTTTTTTTGTTGAAGGTTATTTTCCATTGGAATTTTTTCTTATTCATGTTGCATTTACCGTGTCTGCTAAAATGTATTATGCACCAACATTTTATGTTCAAATTATTTCATAAAATAATTCAATCGGCAAAAAAGATCAGATTAACATTTAGACAATCACTATCTAAGATTTGTAGAGTATGATCATGCTAGTTCTGAACTGTGAGGATATTTGAACTATAATAAATATCATTTGCTAACAATCTCTCATATTTTATGAAACATGACATCGTCAACACAATGTAGATTATATTGGCACGTTGTGCGCGTTCAGTCAACATGATCGATCATAGTCTTTGCAACACGCGTAAACGTACATTGCAGTCTCATATATAGTTGAGCATAAATTACCAGCCGAAGCGACACAAATGTTACTACGGCAGTGGAAACCGTCATGTCACCTGCCGATATCGCAAATGGATGATCATGGAACAAAAACCCGACGAAAGCCATTGAGTTGGTGTAAATTAATCATTTCGGCCTTGATTCCATGTGTCTTAGGTATCTTTACAATTCTTTTTACGTTGCAACAACAAGATCTCTCGAAACAACAACAACAACAAGAACGTTGGCATCAACTTGATTCTCAACGGCAAACATCGTTCAATGCATATATTGATGACATATCGAAGTTTCTCGCACAAGAAATGGCTATACATCCGGTGATCGACAAAACTTCCCTGCTTTATATCCGAACGAAAACATTAACTGTTTTACGAACTTTGGATGCTGAACGTAAAAAATACGTTCTTTTATTTTTATATGAAAGTGGTCTCATTCGCAATTCTGGTCTTGACTTGCGTGGCGCTGATCTAAACAATGTTCAATTGATTGGACCGTACAAATTAGACAATTTATATCTGCCCGATGTGTTCTTGTCAAATGTCACATTTGTTGATTGTCATTTGAAAAATGCAACTTTCGATCGATCAGTTATGAATAATGCACGTTTCATTCGATCAACATTAGAATCAGCTTCATTAGGCGAGACTGTCTTGAATAACACGGATTTCACAGGAACTACGATCATTTTTGCGAATTTCACTGGAGCATTTCTAATCGGAGCAAATTTTCTCAGTGCAGAAGTAGTTCAAGGTCTCACATTTACGAATAGTGATTTATTTGAAGCTCATTTCACTGAAGAACAATTTCAAGGGCAACGTGCCACTATGTTAGCACACAATTTTAGTCACGCACGCTTACCTAATGGAACTTTCGGACCGATTGATGCAAAAAAGAATCTCATTCAGAATGGTGATGCTGAACGGAATGTAAGATATCTATTTTCTTTCGAAATCATGCACTAGCTGACGATGATTTTTCTTCTGTTTTGTCCAGTGTTCAACAGAGAAGCCAGAGCCTTGGTTAATGGTTTATACCAATACCACATTGTACACTCGTGATGTAAGAAATATTTCAGTTATAAACATGACATTCGGCGACTTTGATAGAGGCAAATGTTCATTCGCAGTGAAGGTCAAAACTCGAGTTACTCAAATCATCGATCTTCGCCTTTATTCACTTCTCATTGACGCTGGTCAAGGAGTCTTTGCTGCATCAGCGCTTATGGGTTGTGATGTACCTGGCAATAATGCATACATGTCTGTGAGTATGCAGCGTTCTGATGGATTGATACAAGGACAACGATTGTATTTAAGTAAGAACAATATGAAGGCAATCATGTTTCTTGCATGCTATTATTTTATTTCGATTCTTTAAGGCTCAGATGGAATCAAGTTGGATGATACATTTGTGATGCAACCGCATCAAATACGAGTACAACGAATGATAGAATATACACGTCGTGTCACCATCACTTTCGGCGTAGAAACATTGCCAAAATCAGGTACTTGGTGTTACTTTGACCATATGGCATTCATCGTTCGACAGACAATCTGAACACAATGAACATTTTTCGAAGCAAACGATTGTGCTCCTTCAGGCAATATTCTATCATCTGCGCTTTTCTGAAACATACATATCCGATTCGAGTCAAATCCATTGAATAGAAAGATCAGGATCGAGATTTTCGAAATTCCGATAGAGGTTTCTATCTTTGTTCACTTCAATTAGTGGTGAACTCTTTATTTTATATCATAGTCGATCAAGAGCTACAGTAGGTATTCAGATGACAAGTCCTATTTGACGGTGGATGCGGCGCGGTTGTAACTATTATATTCGTTCACACACCACATCCACATCCTGCAATATATATCAAGAGTCGTATACTTTCCTAGATATATTTTTACCATTTTGTAGTCGTTGAACAATTCTATCTACCCTACACCTATGGCTCTTTGCAGCATAATTTTACTGTTAGGATCCTGATGAACATTCCCATTGGTCGTACTCTAAAAAGTTCTGCAAAGTTGCTCACAGAGAGAGAAGCAGTACAATATTGAAGGGAGTAGCATGAGCTCAATGAAAGAACCAATAAACAGAGTGGTTTTCGAATAGGATCAATGTGGGCATCGTCCATCTTTCGTCCTTCGGAATTTGACGCACTAAAAAATTATTAATACAATTACCTCTCTCGGTTGATCGATAATAAACAACATTCTCGCTTCAACTCATTTTCAATGAAACTATAACAAATACAGAACAATTCTCTTCAATTTGAAATCATTTTTAAGTCAAAGTCTTTCAGATAATGTCCTCCAATGCTCAGGCTCTAGATTTTATGTTTTCTTTCAAAACCTCTTCCAATGAAGTCTTTTTACAGCAAAACATAGTTCCAATCCAATACTGGAAAAAGTATAAAAAGTTGCATTTATTGAAGAAACTTTTGACATTGATTGATATTGAACATGCTGTACGAAAGCGATTTTCCTCTTGCATGGCTCTCTGACCGCATCTTTCTTTCCAACTTTGTCCTCATCTTCTGGACTAAAAGAATTATCTATTGACGCAACTTTGTAAAAAAATCTTTTCTCCACAAGATGTATAGCTTCTGGAATAACATCAACTAGCATCATTACTAATCTAAAGAAGACGATACATCATCATGTTCTCAATAGAGACGATAATATATCCTCTAAAAAAAAACAGTCCAGTCTTTTCACAGTGATGATAATTGGAAAATGTCATCTTTCCGTACAATAGAGATGCTTAGAATTGCATGCAAAGTGTTTCGCATAGACAGCTGTACCAAAAAATAATATGAAAACAACATAAACAGCTTCAAAACATGTCTTCAAAATCATGAAAAGATTCTAACAAGGCAAGAGTGTGGATATGAGCTAACTGAGTACTCATATTCTTGCCCATAAACACACCCTCTTTCTAGAACAACAACACCATACTAATACTCGCAACTCAACGAAAGCCATTCGAACAAAACCTACGACTTATTGTTGTTGTAAGTTTTGATCTCTGATTTGGGTTTTGTAAATACAGTTTACTTGTGAAATGTAGTCTGTAGTATGTATAGGCAGAACCTCACAAACAAATTACAAGAAAAACGTGCTCTCAATCGATTGAAGGAGAAATGAATGTTGAATCATGCTCAGCATTCTGCCACAATGAAGAACAAACGAATTTCGTACTTTTTATATGTATGCAACAAATGCACATGACTTGTGCAAGAGATGTGTCGAGTCCGAAGAGCATGCACACATATTCCTACCAGAAAAAAAAACTCGATTACAGTGCACAAGTAAAAGAAACTGAGTTTCGAATAATTTAGTGACTTCATAGCAATAAAAAAGGCATGAAAACTCATAAGTTAGCTTGTAGTCAAATAAATGTGATTTCTTATAATAAGTTCGATGGTTTGAAGATACCGAAAAGACCTTAACATTGGAAAAGATTGAAATTCACAACAGTTCATAATTAATTGTTTTACTTGAGAAGAAAATGAAGAAGCTATAGGATATATGTATATACACAGCTGTCTCCAAAACACACTGAGCCAACAGTAAAAATTCTATTTCCAATGTTTTTATGTTATATAGCACAATTCCTGGTATCATTCTTTTGATGATAATTCTCCGACACATGAACAAAAAAATGAACTTATGAAACTGCAGTTGTTTTTTTTTGAATATATAGATATTAAAAATATTATCCGGTTCACTTTTTTAAATTGTAATATATTCATATTACATTATTGAAACAAAAATACGAGACCAACTAGCGTTGCGAAGTGGAAACCCGACATTCCCATGGAAATCTCTATTTATGGAGTGGTTGTAGAGCTTTTCTTCATTCCTGTCTACACACCCACTCACATCCTATACTACAATATGTATGGATCTGTTTTAATTTTTATGATATTACTAATAATTTTTTTTCCTTATTAGCATATTTTTCAGTATTGACTAATGTACGCAAATATAAATCTTCTACAAAAACAGGTTTCTATTTTCTTTCGTTAATCAAATGTCAATCTTCTTCTAAATAATGTGATATTCTTCACTATTTTAACTTTTCCAAATGAACAGTGTAATATATTTATAATCACAGTTTTGAATATTTATATGACTATTGAACTTTCGTTTGTCGATTTACATAGCATATAAGAACAATACATTTAATTTGTATTTTGAACATAATTTACAAGATTGAGATTGATAATTTACTTCGTTTATTTAAATACCTCAGCCTTATGAAAACGATTAATCAGCAGTATGATGAACTCTGATCGCACGCAGCCATCAGAACTAAATCGATCTTCATACAAAGATCAACACAGACCCCTTATTTAGTCAAGGATACTTCAGCCTTAGCAATCAGTTTCACGATGTTTGACTCCTTGTTCCACGTATTCTTAGCGTAACAGTTGATAGCAGAGTTCATCAGTTTCAAAAGAAAATCGAAATTGTTCACTCGTAGATAGATACAAAAAACATTAGCTCTATATCAAGAAGTTTTCATTTTGTTATTCTTAAAACTAAAAACTTCAGTATATAAAGAGTATAAAATAAGTTTTAATTCCATCTTGCAATACTCTTTTATCACATATTTTCAGGCTACGGAGACTTGTATACATGGTGCACACAATTGCTACAGAAATACAATTATGGCCAAAATCATAAGTATTTTGGTATTATAATAGAATAGTTACAGATGAAAAAATTCTTAGTCATCGATCACACATTCACACTAAATAACTTTTAGTTTTCTATTTATAACTCTTGCGTTCTATCATTTCTCAACGTCATTATGAACACGAGAAAAATATACGATCTCCTTTACTTTTGAGATCGTAATGTGCAGAAATAACGAAACGTACGAATGAATCACATACAAAGACAAAATAACTCTAATATTGACTGATGTCAGTTGGTAGATAATTACACCGTTTTACTGAATCATCTTACAGTATTCTTTTAGACTTTTATTATTTATTAAAAGAAATTCGATTTTTAAATCTCTTTTCGAGAATTACTTTTGATGAAGTAGATTTAGACGTCTAGTGCATGCATTGTAAATATCAGTTTCAAACGACATCAAAATATGCAAGAAAAGAGTCATGTAAGATAAAATCAAAACTTATATTACACCCGTGATGTATAGCATTGTTTTGTTTATGCATAAAAACATAACTTGTAATTTCAATTATTCTTAATTATTTGTGATAACATTTTCTTCATTGAATTGCCGATCATCAAAATGCTACTGTGCTTCAGGATCACAATTGATTAAAGTTTCAACATAACAGCAAACAAGAAAAATATCAAAAAGGGCCTTTTTCCAAGTTCAAGGATAAAAATACTGTGCTCTTTTTCTACATTCAATGCATTATGACCAATCGACCTTGAATTGATGTCTTCAATCATGGTTCGCCAAACTCTATTTTCAGTCAAAATATCAGACAATAATATTGAAATTTCGGTACTGATGCACATTCAATCCTTTCAAAATGAAGAAAGAATAAAATATTCATTGGAACAAATTTTCTAAAACATCACATCATAAGATTCTTTTATTCAAAATTCAAACATATAAACTACATGATTTCGTCGTGATTGATAAACTACAAGTAATGTTCGATATTTAAAATAAATACTATGATGTATAAATATATTTAATATACGATGAATTCTAAAGGTGAGGTTTTTAAAAGAAAAAAAAAAAACGAACTAAATATTTCGACTAGTGAGCAGTATAAGTTCAATAAATAAAAATGGATTTTATTTCTTTGCTTTGCCTTGATTAGCAACTTCTTCAATAGCTTTTTGAACAACATCATCAGGTGCAACATAATAATGTTTAAGTGGATTTAAATTTTCATCAAGTTCATAAACCAAAGGAATACCTTAAAAATAAACAAAATAAAAATTTAATTGTTATGATTTTTTTTTTTTGAAATTTTATTACCTGTTGGTAAATTAAGTTGAACAATTTCATCATCAGATACTTTATCAAGATATTTAATTAATGCCCGAAGTGAATTTCCATGTGCAGCAACAAGTACTTTTTGTCCTGAACGCATAGCTGGTACAATAGCATCATGCCAATATGGTAAAGCACGTTCAACTGTATCTTTTAAACATTCAGTTAATGGTAATACACGTCGATCTAAATTCTAAACAAAAAAACACACACAACAATTATATGTATATATAAATTTTATTTTTAATTTTTAAATACTTTATATCTTGGATCATTTCTTGGATTAAATTCACTTGATGTTTCAAGTTCAGGTGGTGGAATATCATAAGCACGTCGCCAAATCTACATAACAAATAAATATATATATATATTTCTTTTTTTACTTCTTTTTAATTGAAACTAACTTTAACTTGATCTTCACCATATTTAGCTGCAGTTTCAGATTTATTTTTTCCTTGTAAAGCTCCATACATACGTTCATTAAGACGCCAATGACGATGAACAGGTATCCAATGAAGATCTAATTCTTCTTGAATACAATAAAGTGTTTTAACTGCTCGTTTTAACACCGATGTAAAAGCTACATCGAATGTATAACCTTTTTCTTTAAGCCACTAAAAGAACAATTTGTTTTTTTTTTCTTTATTTTTTAAATAAAAATAATGACGAACTTGTCCAGCTTTTTTAGCTTCTTCAAGACCTTTTTCTGATAGATCAGCATCATACCAACCACAAAATAAATTTTTTTGATTCCATATACTAGAAGAAAAAGATAATAATAATAATAAGATGAAGGGAATCTATTTTGACATTTATTTTATCTACCTTTCGCCATGACGAACTACAAAACAAAAGAAAAATAATTTATCAATGAAAAAAAATAAATAACAACTTACCTAAAACTAATTTGTATGCAGCCATGATTGAAAATAGAAAAAAAGGAAAAGAAAACTATAATTGAATATGCTTCTGGCGGGAGATCAAAGTACAATAACTATACAAGAAAGAAATGGAAGAAAATAAGCAATATGACGACCTCTATTTATAATGATATTGGTTACAAACTAAACAAATAATAACAGAGAATCCATCTATTCCTTTATTGCGGTTTTTATATTCAACCGACTGATTATGTGTTTTAATTCGAACTTGTGAATTGTTCGAATCTTTATCTTAAAAAGTGAGATAATGATGAACAAAGATTTAATTGCTCAAAAGCAATTTATTTTTAGAATCTTTTTTTTTTTTATGAATATTCAAATGCTTTAGTTATCATTTCAGATACTTTTTTTTTTTTAAATAAAATTAATTATTATATTAAAGATGCCAGGTATTCTTCGATCTGGATCATTGAGAACAAAAGTAAATTTTTTGTAATTTTAAGTTTATTATTATTATTATATTTATCTTCTTGTTCAGACTAAATCAGAAGAGAATTCTCCACCATCTGTATCAAAACGTCGAACACAAACAAAAGTAAATATATTTTAGAAACTTGGTGATATTAATCGATTTTCATATTTTCTAGAAAGAACTTCCGGAAGAAAATGAAAATAAAGTAGAACCAGTACGTAATGTTGAAGAAATTCGTCGAAAAAATCTTGAAGATAATAAAGCATTTCTAGAAGGTTTATTAATGACACAAGTAAAATTTAAATTATTTTGAAAACAGAACTTTATTCTCTTATATATATATATATGTATTAGATTCGTGATGATCTCAAAAGTTTAGCCAATACATTACAACCAACTGTTAAAAAAGAAGCTAAAAAACGTGATAATAAATAGTATGTTTATATTATTACATCATCAACTGAATGTAACAATAGAATTAAAATTAATAGATATTTCAGATTTGTATGTACAGAAAAAGAACTTTTCAAGAAACTTGACAAAAATACACCAGGACAATAATAATAAGGCCGGAAATAGTATCATAAAATGCCATAGAGTGTAGAATTAAAATATTAATATATGGTCTAGTCATAATACAGCAATAGTGTTGCTATTTCATGAATGGTTCATATAAAAAACTGAAATGAATCGATTGTCTAATTTGATTCTATCTATAAGACTAATATATCAAACATATGAATATGAAAATCATTATATGCCGAAAGTTAGACAGTAAAATTTCATAATCATTTAAATATTTTATGGAATATTCGAAGTAAATATTGATTTATTTAGTATAACTGTTGCGGAAAAAATTCCTGTTCGACGATCACGTCGTCTTGCACATATGGATGTTGATGGTAATAAAATTCCATCACCAGAAGAAAGTGATAATGAAATGGATACTACTAAAGTATATCTGATATTAAATTTTTTTTTTGAAATAAAACGATGATTTTTTTCTTAAATAGGATCAAAGTATTACGAGTATAGTTTATCGACGACAAAGTTATAAACGAGAAATTGAAATATCTCCTGAAGAACAAGAAGCACTCAATCAAAAAATTCAAACATTTTTTGAACAAAATGATTCAACAATGGATTCAAAAAAGTAAAAAAATAGAATTTTTTTTTTGGGTACAAAAAATAAAAATATTTTATTAGATCAATTTATGAATTTTCTGATTTACAAATAACTGATGAAAATGTTCTTAAATTAACACCTGATCGTCTTTTATTTATGGATATTCATTCTCGTTCAGATATATTAGCTATTATTGGTTGTGATCGAAAGGGTACAATTGGTCTTGTTGTTAAAGTAATTTGAAATTTTTCAAAAAAAAAAACAAATAGATTTAACAAAAAAAACTTTATTTCTAGTCTATCGATGATTTGAATGGTCCATGGTGTAAAATTAATTATAATTTTCATACTAACTATGCTACATGTTGTCGTTTTGATAATTTTAATTCAAATATTATTAATTCAACATCATATGATTCAACATTTCGTGCATGTGATATAACAAAAAATCAATCCATTGAAGTAAAATTTTTTTTTTTTTCGTAATAAAAACACTATTAAAATTCAATATGAATTTATTTAGATATTAAAAGATTCTGATAATCATGGATTAACAGCTTTTGATTATCGATCATTACAAACTTGTGTAATTGCTGAAGATAATGGTGATGTATTATTAGCTGATATACGAGCAAAGTAAAGCTTTCTTTTTTTTTTATTGTGAAGCACAATCTAAAGAGATAATGTTGAAATATATAGAATAGAAATTTGCATTCATCAACCAGCAATGATAATTTGTCGAATAACAGAGAGTTGTGCATTAATTTCCTGATATTTCTGTCATTCATAGATGTCAAAATAATGCTTCTCGTGTACTAACTTCTCAATAAATATGTTAGAAATGGCTCATGACGAGAAATATATTAGACCAAGACCGGAATTCAAGTTTATTATGAAGTATTCTATGGTTTTAATTAAAAATCATTAGAGATCTCAGGAAATCTTCATCAACTCGATTAAGTCCTTCTAGAATAGTTTTCTCTTGATTTACGAAGATCATAGATGAACATTTCGTAATAATACTTTCTTATTCCATTTCTAAGAGATTAAGTAAAAGGATAGTGAAGAATTGTGCTCTACAATAGATAGAATAAAACAATGTACTTGTGATTAGCAACAATAGCTATATTAGATTTTATATTTTAACGTTTTTTTTTTTTTTATAATTAATTATTATTTAGTCCAGTATCAATAGAACGTTTTGATGTATCAAAAAAACGTATACGTACTCTTCATATAAATCCAATGCAAACAGATGAATTTTGTATATCTGGAAGTGATAAGTATGATTAAATTTAAAAAAAAAAAACAAAATTTTTGTAATCTTATTTGAAAATTA
This sequence comes from Rotaria sp. Silwood1, assembly GCA_905250075.1. Classification (NCBI taxonomy): domain Eukaryota; kingdom Metazoa; phylum Rotifera; class Eurotatoria; order Philodinida; family Philodinidae; genus Rotaria; species Rotaria sp. Silwood1. The sequence goes on along the minus strand of CAJNOP010000148.1, from coordinate 281,130 downwards.
TTTAGTTGTGCAAAAGTTTGGGATTTACGAAATATGTCAACTATGAAATATTGTTTACAAACAAATTATTCATGTTATGGAGCTTATTATAATCAAGCAGGTAGTCACATTATGGCAACATCTCGCGATGATCATATAATGTCATTTTCATGTCATGATATGGAATATGCAAATGATCCATTAGATATTCAACCAATAAAAAAAATTCATCATACAAATTATGTTAATCGTTTTGTAACACCTTTTACAGCACAACCATATCCAATATTTGAATCCTATTTTCTTATTGGATCAAGTGGATATCCTCGAGCCGTAAGTTTTCTTTTTTATTTATTTGTATTAATATATTAAATTTAGATAAGTATTTTTAATGAAAATTGTCAAAAAATATCCTCATTAAGTAGTGAAAATTTAAATTCATTAGCTACAGTTAATATTAGTCATCGAACACTTCCAATAATTGTTGGTGGAAATTCAAGTGGACGTATTCATGTATTTACAGGTCATATATAACAAAATGAAATTGTATGTAATCATGTAAAATTATTATTATTTTTTTGTTAAACAAGTTAACTTTTTTGATAGTAAAGGAAGATTAAAAGAAAAACAACCCTATTGTGAATAATTTCGATTGATTGTTAAAATAAACTATAAAGAATTTATTTTTTAAAATAATAAAAGACATTCATCTGATTTCGTACGACTTAGATTACTATTAATTACATCGAATAGCACCTTCTTGTGCACATGTTACAATAAGTCGTCCAGATCTAGTCCATATTCGTCCAAAAGTTAATGCTCGATTATGCATAGCTATTGGACATTCTAATTCATACAGTAACCAATCATCAGCACGTACAGATGTTTTAGGTGGTATAGGTGGAATATTAGGAGTTCGTTCAATTAATTTTGATGGCTCATCATCTTTTAATAAATTATGTGGTGGTGTAGGATCAAAACCAAAATCATCATGAAACCACATTGAATGATCAAGTGAAACTTGCATTCGAATACGTGTACTAAATATATTAATTGCATAGGGTAGAAGTGCTGAAGTTAATAATACACGATCACTACAATAAGCAACAGCAGCTCGATGTAAATGTGAATCATTAGGTAATGGTTCAATAGCTTTAATCCAAACAAGTTGTCGTGCTGGCCATTCAGGTGTAGGTGTAAGTAAATCACGTGGATGACAATGACGAATATCAATACGTGTAGGCATTTCAAGAGCTTGTTCAAGTAATGGTCGAAATTCAACTGGTAAACGTTTGTCTTCAAGAAGACTTCGAAAACGTTGTCTTGTTGAACGAAGTTTTTCAGGTGGAACAACATCTAAAAATAAAAAAAATATAGTTTTTTTTTTTCTTTTAAATTTTATATCAAATAGAAAACTTACCAACACTAGGCATTACAGGTTGATGTGCTAAATTTCCTTGTTCTTTACGATGAAAACTCATTTCACATTCAAAAATTATTTTATCATCTTGTACAGCTGTGACACTACGAGCTTCAAATGATTTACCTTCACGTAATCGTTTAACTGAATATGTTATTGCTGATGAATTATCAGCTGCTGCAAGAAAATATGAATGAAGACTATGTAAAGGATGATTTTTACGTAATGTTTTTTGAGCAGCATAAATAGCTGAACCAATAATTTGTCCACCGAATACACTTGTACGATAAGGATATACGAATAAAGTTTCAGCAGGTTGAACAAAAACATCCGGTGAAATTTCAAACACCTTTAATGTTTCATAAAGTGAAGGACCTTTTGATGATAAACATCGATGAATAATTATGTTCAATAATGAATAACGTTTGAAAAGAATCATCATATTGTGTTTTTTTTGCTTATCAATAAAAATCCTATAACATTATAAAATTTATGCAAGACATCATTCAGTTTGTGTTGTGGTTATAGTAATGTTATTTTTGATGTGTTTTGGCCCATGCTTTTCCTGAAGAAAATATGATGGAACAGAAACGTTTAGGTTGTTGTTTTGTTTTTCTCGTTCTTTCGCTGATTTTTTTTCCTATGTTACGAGAAGAACGAAGGAGCAGAAAAATAAACCATTGGTTGCCAATAGAAAATAACTATTATGCCTCAATGCAACAAAAAAAAACATTCTATTGAGTTTAGAGCGAGAAATGTAGTACATTTTAGTGTCATAGTTGTGACTTATTTTTTTCTTAGAAAAATAAAAGAAAAAAGACGAAGAAGAAGAAGAAGAAAAACTTTCTAAGTGATATAGAAAATATTTTACGAGTTCAACAGATTATCTCATTGAATCTTGATATAAACTTGATGTATATTAAGTAAATTAAAACAAATGCTTGATTACTTTCTAAAGATTATATGAAGAACATCAAGCTAAATATCAATGTTTCTGTTCGATTACTATTGGATGATGTTGAGTATGTTTAAATACAGTTTTCGGTATGTGCGTTATACCATTATAGATGAATGGATTCCAACGTCCTTTTAATGTTACACCTGGCTGTGTAATACTTGAGCATAATTTGTCGTCATCGAACGATTTATAATAAGGTGGTGCACATTGATTGGTTTTTTTCGATGTAGACAGACGTTTACCAATAGTAAACAAGGGTAATCGATGACGATCGATTTTCTTTGTATAGTAAAAAGGTACATAAGTACTTGAACTAAGTTGTATTTCATCGGATGAAAAACGATGTTTTTGTGTAAAACCAGGTTGTAATCGTGGTAAAATATCTTCATCAAATTCATATATTGGATAAGCAGCTGGACCAGGTGAAATCGATAGAAATTTATTATGTAAAGATTTACGTGAAATTATTGGACCGTATAAAGGTCGAATAAGAGGAGCACGATGATGATATGCTGATCGAGATGGAAAATAAAATTGTCCAGAATAATTATGTTTATTTTTATGTTCGATTCGACGTGGTGTAATTGATATTGCAGGTATTTTAGCATTCGATGTATATTGATCATTAGGATTGTACTTTGCTAATAAACTAGTTGATATAGGTGAAGTTGTTTCATATCGACTACCGATTGTTTTACCTACAGATTTTATAATTGTTTTTTTTTTTATACAATGAAATAATTTATAAAAATAAACTTGTGTATAAAAAGTCTTTGGATTACATGTTCAATTATAATCTTAAGAATTTTTTTTCTGGTTTAAAATTAGTTCATTAACAAAAAAAAACCTTTACACAAAGACTAAAAACGGCACATATACAAAATTTTTCATGCAACGAGTAATTGTTAGAAAAATATTATATATAAAGTTAGATTCTTTTTTTAGCTCTAGTGTACTATAATGTATGCTTTAGTAGAAAATAAAAGTCCATGCATATGGGTCAATAAAAAGTTCTAAACATTCGTTTGGAAAGAATATCAAATTTTGATTTCAATTGACTACTTTTGAGCTTCTTGAATGACATTAAGAAGTAGACCAAAATTCATCAGACATGTTGTACAAAGAGTTCATCAAACTTTTAAAAAAGTTTTTTTTTTTGTCTATTTACCTGGTCGAATATAGATAGATCTATCTGGTATATGATAATAACCAGGACCAGGTTTTTTTATAAATTTCTCTTTCGATTGAAATATTTTTGGTTTAATTACCCATGCTGGACCATGATAAAAATCATCATCATGCACACTATAAAATGGTGGTGCTTTTGTTCTTATCTTTCTATTAGATATTTGATACTCCATTATTGATTGTTGCACTTTTATCACATTACAAGTGATATTTATTATGTAAAAAAAATTATATTTTTTATTTGATTATTAATAGTTCAAAAGAATAAAAATAAAAATGAATATGTGTTGCTAAGATTATTCTTTTATTAATATACATATTTTATTTTAATGTCTAATAATCGTCAGTTAAGACGACGACAACAACAACAAAAATCGATTTCAATATTTTCAAATTTAATCAATACATGGAAAGTTCGTCCTATCAATGGTTTTGAAAAACATTTATTTTCAAATGCTCAAACATCTTTTAATAATGCCATTGTATCTATAAAATCTATTCAAAAAAATATGATTGATCCATCTCGATTTATCTATCCACGTGATGCTATGGGTAATATGCTTATTCCATTAGTCAATCGAAATACTTCCATTTCTAAACCATTTTATTTGCCTAAGTATGATCTGATTAAAATTCGTTCACCCAGATGGACCATTAAAAATGTACATCATTCGAAAGACATTGATTATCATATAGGTCCAATGACTTATGATAGTGTTAATGATAAATCACAATTATCATGTAAATCTGGTTGGACGCAAATAGGACGACAAACATATAAAATACATTCAGAATTAACAGTACCATTTTATGATACAAGAAAATATAAACAAGTTGGTGATCGATATTCTGTATGTTTTTTTTCTCGTGTATTCAACTAAAATTATATTTTAATTAATTTTTAATAGAAACATGCCGTAATTCTTGGACGACGAACAATTCGTACAGATATGAAAACTAAAAAACTTTCGAATATTATCAAAAGAAAATCTAATATTAATATTGAATATCCATATGATATACAAGATTATGAAGCAATTACAAAACGAAATGACTTCATAGATAATAATCTATTGTCAACGAAAACTCTTTATCGAAAATCAAATAATTTAATCATATCTGATCACCATATCGACAAAATAGAACCTATAGAGATTGTTATAGAGCAAGAAAGAAGTGTATTAGACGATGAGAAAACTTCAGCAAAAGACTGAAATAGAAATAATTTCTGTTTGTACCATCGGACAGACGTTCATGAGACTAGTTTCAGATCTTCTGATTTACTTCTATTCTGAAATAAGAACGTCGAATCTGCTAGTTTATATGAGTGACGTAAAAGATATAAAACATTTACAATAAACTAGAATTTAAACGAATATTTATATTATAGAACTTGATGTTTTAAATCAGTTTTTTTTTCTTTGAAATTACTTCGCATATTAGTCATTTTTGTTGATAATTTGAATATCTAAAGAGGAGAAAAGAATAGAAATCGATTTCATAGTAATGATGTCCGTACAAAAAATAAATCTTTCTTTTGTTTTCATAGACGGCACACCACCAAAGCGATAGCGTGCAATTGCTTCTACTGATATCTTCCTATTCTCTTCGTTAGCATAGAAAGACTAATACACAATGCAAGAAATTTGTTGTATTATTTTTGCATAATTATACATTTGTCACATCTATTTGACTTATGTGTTTACTACACAAACTGAAGGCGGATTAAGCAAAGCAATATCATATTATTGAAGAAACACGAAGACCATTCTTATTATCTATTGATTACGAGTGTTGGTATTAAAATTTTCAGAATCCACTAACACTTCAACATGTCAAAAGAAATTATATTTTAGTAATAAAACGTTTAAAAACAATTTATTGTTTCCTCTAAAAAGTTTAGTTTGTATCGCGTATGATATGTATGACATGGATCATGTCGCATGTTGGAAGTGGAATATATCATAGTAGAATTATCATTAGCAATAGCAAACTGTTTAAACTTTGAACAATCGACTGCTTTTGATCCAAATCAATAGATGTCACTAGAAGTCTTAGAGTTATTTTACTAGTTAAAAATAAAAATAATGCAATTTAATCTTATTTCTTTATTTTATTATTAAATTTTGATTTAATATCTAAATAGATAATAACATTAAAAATAAAATAAAAAGTCTTTTCATAACAACTTGAAAACAAAATATGAGATAGGCTATCCATATAATATCAATTCTACATCCAAAAATTAGTTTTAGTCATTCATAAACAAGTTAGTCAAGTTCTTGTTAATATTATATATTTATTCTTCATTATTTTAGATCTACTTAAATAACGTCTCCTTCGATTTGATCGGGCCGTCATGAAGTAAAAAGAAACTATTACTACAAATAGACGTTTATTTTATTGTAATTGTTTTTTTTTGTCAATTTTCATCTATTTAGACTTGAAATTTGCAATTATAGTGGATATAAAATATATCCAGGTCATGGTAAACGTGTTGTTAAAGTCGATGGAAAGGTTTGTTTCGATGATTTTTCTTATACAAAATAAATACTTTCAATGTTTCATTAGGTACACATTTACTTAAACTCAAAATGTCAACGATCAGCGGATATGCGTCGAAATCCTCGTCGTGTTACATGGACAGTTTATTATCGACGAAAACATAAGAAAGGTGCTGCTGAACAAGAAGTTAAAAAACGTACACGTCGTAATATTAAATTTCAACGTGCTATAACTGGCGTTACATGGAATGAAATTCTTGCTAAACGTAATCAACAACCAGAATTTCGAAAAGCACAACGACAAGATGCTATCAAGTAAAATTAAATCATTTATTATTATCTGTTATTAAGCTAAACAAAAATTTTTTGTTTTTTCCTTCATAGTGCGGCTAAACAAGCTAAAAAAGCTAAAGCTCAACAGAAAAAAGTAACACAAACTGCTAATGTTAAAGTAAATTAATAAAAAAAAAAACCTAAACTTGAGTTCTCTTTTAATACATGATTTTTTTGTATTATTTAGGCTGGTAAACCCGTGAAAAAACCAGAAAAAATTCAAAAGAATTTACCAAAGACAGGCCCAAAAAAAGGCACTCAACGTTAAATAGATTATAATTTGTTCGCATTGCCGCCTCGTTGTTTGTTTTTTTTTTAATTTAGCAAACGTTGTGTGCATTCTCATCTGTCGTTTGTTTTTCATAAACATTTCATAAGGAGAAATAAACAGAAACAAGAAGAACTACAAACAACAACCGAAAAAAAAAACAATCTTATCAATCTAAAAGCATAGTTGCAGGCCTAAAAAAGAATAGTGATCGAATTTTCGATCGACTCTACTTATTTTAGATTATTTTCTTCTTCTTTTTTGTAATTATGGGAAATGATCAATCAACAGGAAATGTTTCGAATATATCAACAACTCCGAAAAGTAAAACACAAGCAAAAGAGATAATTGTTCTTGTTTTTTTTTGATTGAATATTTTCTATAGCTCCAGTCTATCATCCGAATATAACTGTTGTTAATTCTGGTCCGATTGCAGCCAGTGGTTCGAGTGCAACAGCATCGAACTCATCTGTAACTGATGATAGTGATTTAAATAAATTAGCAGCTATACCGAAATTTTTACCAATTCTTCGTTCATCAATTAATTTACAAAATGATCCAACACAAATACCACATCTTGAAAATGGACCGGTAAGAATAAATGATGATGTTTGACAAAATCATCGTAATAATTCGTTTATTGATTACAAATAGTCATTTGACATTTAAAAAGAATCGAATAAAACAGTATCATATATAAATCATAGAGCAAAAGTGAGCATACTGGCATAGTATCGATAAATACCTAGATGATAAACTTTGATATGTGTTTAAATACTTTATGATTAGAACTCGTTCACTAAGTAGACTTTCCTCGTAAACTAATCGGAGTTTTTAGAAAGTCCTAAACGATCGATTCATAGCTTCTAAAATAACATCGCTCATACTCGATTAGCTTCGTCGTAAAGAATGGGATTTAGAAGACTTATTCTTTAAATATAGGTCTATAATGTTCAAATACTTTGATTCCGTCTTTATTTTGAAAAAAAATTCATAACTACACATTAAAATTTCTTGAAATATGTTCAGTTTTTGAAGTTAGTATTCGCGATCAACTCGGTGAGTTCTATTCAATTTATGTAGAAATATTAAAGTTTAGACTTTTTTTTCTTCATTTAAAAGAATATATTATGATTAAATTCCGTTTTTTGTTTTAGCTTTTACAATTATCTATACGTTTACAAACTCATTTTCGTTTTTGTGCTGAAATTGTTCAAAATGAACAAACACAAATAATAAATCGAATGAAAGAAGTTGATACACGTTCCAATTCTGTACAACAACGTCTTACGGATAAACAAAAACGTTTTCATACATATTGTGAACAATCAAAAAAATTACGTGATGTTGCAACATCTTTAAAACGTCTTGATCAATCATTAACTGAATTAGCTGATCGAATGCGTGCAATTAATTTATATTTACCACCGGATGATCAATTACCAACATTGTCTTTTCGTAATAAATCGACAATGTCTTCTTGTTAATAGTCATTTTCTTTTTTATATTTCATTGTATTTCAGAAAAAACAATTTGTGTCAAATAAATATATAATATTGATTAATTTTCAGAAGGTCTGTTCCTTTTTATAATTTTAATACTTCGGGTGATCCAAAAGTAGTGGCAGTGACACTTTTATATCATAGAGTATGCTTTAAGAAACGTTCTCTCTATAGAGCTTGATAGAGAAAAAAATTCTGTTTTTCTATCATATTTGATGGTTATAGTAATATTTATTCGATGGATATTTTTTGAATAACTTTTGACAGAAGCAAGATGGAGAGCTGCAGTTTTTATCGTTCGAAATACTAAATGAAGATACATCAAATCGTATATTTTAGGTTTGTTGATATGGCTTTTTTAAGGTTTTTTAATCGACCTTTTTGAAAACACATATATTCTGTCAGATGTTTATAGGGAATTCTTTATCATCAGGTAAGTATTGGAACTGTCAAGAGAAGATATACACAACTACAGAGGATTCGCATATTCTGAAATAATCATTTCGGAGTCATGGGTGTTACAATCAAAGCTTTAAATGACTTTTCTAAGAAATTCTGTTTCCTTTGCGTTAATAAACCATTTTTTTCACACTTCGAAAATTATTTAAACAAAACATAAGACAACGTAATAGGGAAACGTATAACGTATGACTTAATACATTTTAACTTCGTCTCTCGAACGATAAAAACTGCAGCTCTCCATCTTACTTTTATCAAAAGTTATTCAAAAAATATCCATTGAATAAGCACTAGTATAACCATTATATATGATAGAAAAATAGAGAATTTTTTTCTCTATCAAGCTCTATAGAGAGATAGTTTCTTAAAGCATACTCTATGATATAAAAGTGTCACTGCCACTACATTTGGATTGCCCTAAGTAATTGATCAATTAGTGATCAATGTTAAGAGCTTCCATGAGATGTTCATGACTCAAAATATAACATGAATTATAATTATAGTGGTGTGATCTTTCTCTGACATGTTACTCGAGCGAAGTCAAGGCTGTCATACTAAAGTGGAAGGAGTAGTAAAACAAACCCATGAGAGATATCATTATTTCTGGAACTCGAGTATCGAGATTTAAACAAACCAATATATCACTGAACAATGAGGATGTGGAGTAAATTTGGTATGAGAATATGGATACCTTCAATGGATACGATATCCTAGAATTGTGGCCACTGTTAGACTAGATCATATGCTTAATTCTGTGAAGACTGAGAAACATTTGTCAGCACACAATGTGGATGTGCACTCACTCACGGGTTTAGTCAAAGTGATAGTCAGGCATGCACTTGGGTATTCCGAGGGATTAGTATTGATAGATTCATTCAGAATCGTTGATGCAGTTTCTGGACACAAGTCTCGGCACTTAGATCTTGGCTTTGAATCCGACGATTACCCACAATGAGAAGTCATGATGAACCTGATACCCACACCTGTAACTGTGGCTATCTCGGTACATATACCAGAGAGTAGCAGGGTCTGGACCAGGAGAGGATCACTCACATCGAGACACAAAATTGGAAGTGCCTCCGCAGTCGAACCTCAGTTTGAGCAGTACTAATTCTAAGAATTAAATTGTATCCATCTCTACTATAAAGGATGCAACTGCCCAAAAATCTAATAGTTGCGATGCAGATGTCCGAGAATACAATGGTAGGCTGAACACCCCATTCATTCGCTATAGTCACTTCAGCAGTTTTTTCATGATTGAATGTTGGAATAAACTATCAAGTTTGATACTGACGTTCTTGCATATCACGCAAACTAGTTCGTTTGTGATGAGTGTCAATGTTGTGCCGTGTGTAGACCTGCCGGCAGAAGGGATTGAGATGCGCTTCCATACGTGTCTCCGTGCCTGTATATTGTACCCAATCAGTCAAGAGAAAAGGGAGCCACTGTGTGAATTGTCCTTTGTGCATGTTCTTTCGTGGCTTTTCCACCACATAATATGCCCTATACAGTGTCTGTGTTTTCATTCTCCGGTGGCACCGACATGCTTACAACTACCGCCACATCCGAATTCCATTCTAAGATCGTGGCGAAAGGCAAGAATACGAATAAATTGGAGTTCTGACACTTCGGTATGTAAATAGATGGAAGAGGATACAGTCAAAAGTACTATAAAGTGATGCATTATGCGTCACATAGTTGCGTGCAATCCACTCAAAATTGTCACCTTACAAAAAAACGGTATGCATCTTTTGAGTGTTCATTGTCTTAAATCAAATTTATCACACAAACACTTTTTTTAGTGATACATCGGTTTGTTAAGGTCTCTATAATCGAGTTCTAGAAATAATGATATCTCTCATGGGTTTGTTTTACTATTCCCTCCACTTTAGTATGACAACCTTGACTTCGCTCGAGTAACATGTCAGAGAAAGATCACATCGTCATAATTATAACTCGTATTATATTTTGAGTCATGAATATCTCATGAAAGCGCTTAACATTGATTACCAGTTGATCAATTAATATAGAAAATAAAGCTCTCATCAATTACATATATCTCGCTATAGGTGTTGAAAACTAAATCAAACATCTTTCTTTTCATATATAGCAATAGTATTAGTTGATATTTTTGACATGCAGGCCCACCTTTTAAAATTTTTAGAAATGACTAATTTTGTAGAGCTTGAAAAGCTCTATCGAATGGTATATAAGAGAATGTTGGACAAGCTTTTTTTTATAACAACTCATGCATATAATTGTAATTCATATATGGTATATGTGTCCTAATGATACTCGAAATCTGATGAAAACACATCGAATTTAGCATCAAAATGGTCAGGAGGCTTTATTCTATTGGTTTATGTATCATTCAATTAATCTTAATAATGAAAAACAAAAGGGATCAGAATGCAATCTTACACGTCTGCGCCCTTTTCTTCATTAATTTAATTAGTTCAATTTAATTAAATTTTAAGAAAAGTTTTATTAATTTTAATTTAACATTCATACAGATTACAGTAAACATAATAACATTAATTAATGAAATTAATAAAAGAATTATACAATTGTAAAAGAAAATATACAATGATTAAATAGTGACGTTTCGACAAACGAAGTTGTCTTCATCAAACTTTCAGGTATGTGACAGTTTTATTTTAATTTTCTTTTTCTTTTTGATGCTAAACATATGATAGTGGGGCGGCAAGCTGCCGATATTGGTAGGATAGATAGATTATTTTTCTTCATCGATCCTACTATCACTGTCTTGCAATTCCATTCTATATAAGGCTGTTTTCGGTTTTATTCCAATTTTATGTTATATTTTCGATGATGTTTCATGCAACAGAGGGAGCCATAAATCGATGATATGATCACGGCGATTTATTGAATTATTAATTGTTGAATATATTGCTTATTTGATTCGCCGTTTTTTCCAACCAATCTCTTGATCGATACTAAATATTTTTGTTAAATCAATGTTACGTTCTTTGTTATTTTCATGGTGGTGGTGCTACATTTCTGATGATGATGTTTTATCATTCTTTTTAATTGTTGTAATATGTTGTAATGAACGTTTCTTGAGACCAACGTTGGTCTCTCCGTTATAAATTGCATCACCACTGCAATTATTTTAATAAATATTTGATTTTGATTTAGGTTTTATTATATTGGTGCATGTTGTTTGCATTGATTTAGAGTATGAGAAAAATATTTTAATGTTTAGTTTTTCTAATTTTCCTTTTAGTACATCAATACCAGATATACATGGTAAAATAATAGTATAGTTGGTAGATTTTTGTTGTTTCCTTTGTTTTCTTTGATATTTCCGGTTTTCATGGCATTTATTATATATTTTTCTATAATTTGTTTGGGGTTAATGTGATTTGGTGAATATGTGTTTTAATTTATTAAAATCTTCTTCTTGATGAATGGGATTCTTTGATGTTTCAATTATTCTAGATATCATATTTTTAATCACGTTAATTTTTACTGATTTGTTATGGTATGAGTTATAATTTGACAATCTATCTGTTGTTGAATCTTTCCTATGCCATTTAATTTCAATATTTCTATCTTTTGTTTTCGATAATGTCGTATCAAAGTAGTTGATTGTTCCATTCTTTTCATACTCAGGAGTAAATTTTATTTTGCTTTTTATTTTATTAAGATTTTCTACTCATGATTTAACGCCATCTTCATCAATTGTACGAATAATTAGGATATCGTCGACGTATCTCTCCATATCTTTAAGAATTAATTAACTTGAGCCATATGTTGTTCTATGTACTAGTTCATGTGAAGATCTGCACGTATTGGTGATAAAGTACTTCCCATCAGGAGGCCACGCTATTGTTTAGAGAATTTTCCATTGAACATACAATAGCTATTCTTTAATGATACTAGTAATATTTGTTTTAGATCGGTTCTTATTAAATTTGAGATACAGAACTTTTCTGAGTTTTCGATTTTATTGATTGCTATATGAATTGTTCTTGTTACGAGTATTTGGTGAAAAGATCTTGAATGTCTAGACTTATGAAATTTTCATCTTCTTCCAATTTTACTTTAGATATTTCTTGTATGAATTTAGATGTATTATATATTGTGTTTCGTAATTCTTTTATAAATGTAAACGCATATTTTGATCCTCTAATGCTGAAAAGATCATCAATTGATAAAAATTCATGTTTCATATTTAAATTAATTCTATCATTTTTATGAAGCCTATTAGTGAGTTCTGTTATTTCGTTTTTTTATCTTAGCTGTTGGATCTTTTACTTCCTCGTACTTTGATTTATGGTTTAATTTTTCTCCTATCTTATTTATATATTCAATTATACTTATTACAATAATTTTTTCACCTTTGTCAACTTGAACTATAAATATTCTATCATTATTCTTTAAGTCTTTTAGAGCTTTCTGTTTTCCTTTGCTTATGTTATTATCTTTCATCTTAGGATTTTCCCATTGTTTGACAAATGTTGTTATTTCTGAAATGGCTAATTGTTTAGTAATTATTGGTATTGTTGGTATTGCGCATAGTGTTGATTCAATATTTCATATTATTTCAATTAAATAGAATGTTTTTAGTGTTTGTGCAAATTAAAGTCCTCTTGATAGGATTTTAAGTTGGTATCTCGTTAATTTTACATTTGATCTATTTATTACAGACGTTGTATCAACATCAAAGTCTGTTTTTCATTCCTTTTTGCTCGTTCTCTAATGTTTTAAGTTTTTTTTTCATGTTTTTGTTGAAGTTTTATTTTAATATGCTTGACATGTTTGTTTATCCAATTCAAACATTGATGTGTTGTCTATTAGAATGTATTTTGTTCACGCATATGCTTATGATCTTCTCTTGTATAGCAATATTAATCATTAACAATGACTTTCCGAATTACTCGAAATGAATAAATATATTATAATTTTCTTATTTTTTTAGATGTTCAGTAGTCGTTCAAGACATTCTCATTATCATCAAACAAATAGATCTTATTTTGGTATTCTACTTCTTCTTGCTGAATTAAGTCGTTCATCACATTTACCACCAATAACATTGACGATTATTATTCTTAATGTATTAATTTATTTTGATATATTTCCATTATTTGGTTTATCAAGTAATTTACAATCTGTTTGTGTTAGTACACATGCTGTACTTGATCAAGGAGATTATATGCGTATTTTACTAGCACCCTTCTTTCATGGTGATGATATGCATTTATATTATAATATGGCATCATTTTTATACAAAGGACAACAACTTGAAACTCTATTTGGTAGTCGATATTTTGCACTTTTAGTTACAATATTAACAATATCATCAAGTTTAATGCTTGTTATACTTGGTCAATTAGCATCAAGTTTATTGGATAATCCAGAATATTTATTTACATGTGCTGTTGGTTTTAGTGCTGTTATATTTGCATTAAAAGTTATAACAACACATTATACACCTAATTATAGTTCAAATTCATTGTTTGGTTTTATTCCAGTATCAACAAAATATATTGTATGGGTTGAACTTATTGTTATTCAATTAATTACACCTAATGTTTCATTTCTAGGTAAATTTCATGCTATATTTTTATGAAAGATGATTTAAAAAAAAAGAGCGTTGAAGTATATAGGTAGAAATTTGTCTTTCTTTCAGACTTTGATAGACGTTATTGACATATGGCGAAAGACCATATATCAATAACAGTTCGTTAAAAAAAAGTGTTTCAAGACAGATAGAATAAAATAATCTCCTTGTAATTAGCAACAGCTTTCTAAGTTACTATGATTATTACTTGTTCTTTTTTTCGTTTAATTTAGGTCATTTAGCAGGAATTTTGGTTGGTATTTTGTATACAAAAGGTCCATTACGATATATTTGTCATAACATACATAATTTAATATTTTAGTGCTTGGGTGATATTTAAAAAAAATAATATATGGATGGCAATAAATGAATTGTGTTATTTTGTTTTTGGAAAAAATTTCAATGCAAAAAAAAGCGATAAATATTCTCGATCTTCGAAAGAAATGTTTTAGTGATACTGATCACATAGATTCGTGTAGTGTTCAACATCTTCTTATGTTTATTTGTTTCATTTTTTTTAAATTATTTATTTCATTTGTTTGTCAATAGTTGCATTAAATTGGAATTCTGTAAATAAGTTGTAAAGTTGTCAATATGATTTTCGAATAAAAATATGTGAATAAATTGTTCTTGAATGTCAAATTTTGATATGAATATAAGATTTTCCAACTCAATACATTTTTTGTTTTCATAAGGTTCATAAATAAATAATGCTCAATGGATTTCAGAATGATGATAGAAGAAATCAATGAAGATTCAATTTACAAAACTATAAAGACAAATTTATTAGATATAGACATTCTTGAAGCAGAGTAATACGTAACTAAAACAGGAGTATTCAGATATACAACTTGGTATTCATATTTATAAAGAAAAATGATTTTGAGTATACTAGACGTGCCTAATGCGTGCAGTTTATATGCGCCATGTTATTGGTTTTCCTACAGAACTTTTGTCAAATTTTTCGATCATTGCAACGTAAGTGAACGAGGTTCATCATGATAAACTAATTCGAACTGTTCATGTATTGTTACATAAGCTGTAATCTGTGTCTAACAGTAATGAATATGAAGTTCAATATTGAAATCATACTGAGGCCCGCGTGGAGATTTAAACCAACATTGTCACTTGTTATGAATGTCCCACTAGTATGAACATCAAAGCTTGTCCTACTACAAAAAAAAATAGACAAAGCATTACTGAACATACAGCCGATTTCGAAAGTTCCAAAGGTCCTAAACAGAATTCTGAAGAGCTGAATAGAATTGAAAGTATCGAAAAGTTGATTAGAACTACAAAAAAGTTGTTTATATCTTTTCATCAAAGTACAGGCACGATTTTCATCATCAGATGATTCTATATCAGAATTTTTCGATAGATAATCCACTTTAACTTCAACAAATTCTATTTTTTTTGTCGGATTCAAACAAAGCAGCCAACTGTTTCGTTTAAATAGGACTTCTTGTTGACCTTGAGTGTGGGTTTGAGTGAAAATAGAATACACATCCACAGCCACACCCGCCGTTACGCAGGCATGCAGGTCCAATCGGTGATTAGCCGAAGTTTTAGAAACTTGCAATTCCTTTATTACAACTCTTACTGATTTCGTATATAAAATAGTGAGAAAACGCAAGTTCTGCACACAGTTATCGTTGGAATCTCATGAGTATTTATATGTATATGAATCATCAAATAAAGTAACATCGTGATTAAAAACAAAAACACTAAACAGACAATACTTGGATATTACGAAACAGTCACTCACACCAATAGAAAAGATAAAAGAGAAAGAGGCAAATGTTCTCAGAAGTCGATATATATATATATATATAATAATGCTATGTTCAGATAGTATATAACCTGCGATTTATTCTTTAGTGATTTTTTTTACTCTTTAAGCATAGAAACTATTTTTCAATTCAAAAAGTGTGAAAATTGTTCTCTTGTTATCATTTGTTTTGTTGTTGACATTTATACTTGAATAAATTGTTAAAAAATATATTAATTCACGTTTCAAACGAGTATCTGTCCCATAAGTAATTTATATATTGAACTGACTTTAGTCGTCTTTCTTTGCTTATGATCTTATTAGATGTGTATTCATTCTATTGATAATCATTTTAATCAAATTATTCTGTCAAATGGAAGAAAATTTAAATTTTTGTAGTCTTCTTTAGTGCAGGAATTTAAAAGATGAATGAAAAATTTATATTTGCAATTTAGATACATTGACAAAAATTTTTAGGGAACATACATTAATCAATTTTCTGCTTTTACTTCTGATAGAACTATGAAAGATAGTCCTTGTAAATATTTTTAAGCATCTATTTTTGCATCGTCGAATCGATTGAAGTTTATCACGTGTAAAACATACTTTTTGAATTTTGTTTTTCTTTTAAATGTAGAAAACGGTGTGGTAGGGTGTGTACATGAGTGTGCGAGCACGATTGCTGTTGTGCATGTGTATGAATAGAAGGCTCTCAACAACATGTACATCCTCACGTGAACGAAAGGATGATTTTTATGAGCCATTTTTTTTCTTTAGTGCAGACTAACAATTTTTCAGTTTGTAGTGCTTTCGATACTTTGCTCTTTGACATTTTCACTTTTTACGCTTTGCCACTTGGCTCTTTCATCATAAGTTATAAACAATGAAATATTTGAGCTTTTAGTTTTTAAGAAAGAAGCATTTTTTATTTGTAGATGTAAATGGTTCTCCTTTGATAATCAAACTTAGGTCGGATGCATCCAAACCATAGGAAATTTTCAATCTTGTATGATGATGTTTTTGAGAGGTTTTTAATAAACAAGAGTCTAAACTCTAAAAAAAATGGTCCTGTTTTGATAGAAGTGCTTTTTCTGTTACAATAACTTCAATAGAGACCAAGTAGAGTGTGGGTGTTTGTCTTTCTAAAGTAGGTCCACATTCATACTCACGACGTCGAACAACACTATGCGAAACCTGATGATCGGATTCTGGTCGAACTCGAAGGATTTTGTTATAATTTCCACTTTATGTAGGATGACAATTCTCGGTTGTTTTTGGGAGTGAGGGTAGGAGCTAAAAATTTGGCAGAAAGTATTATCAAACATTATGAAACCTAGTCAAAAACTTTGAGGGAAAGCCTCTGCCTGCCTTCCTCTAATCAAGAACCCTGTATGAGATAACAACATGGGTTGCTCACCCGATAGTAAATCAATGGTGTTCTATAGTACAATACTTGTCGTTTTATTGTTCGACATGAAATTGACGCTCAAATGATCACAACAACTTTATTTCTAATACAAATCTCTGAAAAAACATTCTACAAAAAAATATACAGTCAGACAGGTCTAACTAGTATGACTTTCATTTGAACAAAGAATTTTCATTAACACTTTTATTTTTGTCTCAAGACTTATTGCTATTTGTTTCATAGCATTAGCTTGTCCTTTCTCCCATGTACCAAGTGGTAATTCAATTTCTGACTTTTCATGAGTTTTTGTTATAACAGTGATACCGAGATCGTCATTAGGACTGATAGACACATGCCAGATTGTTGTAATAACATGTTTACGATTCTTTGGCCATTCAATAGTTACTTCATCGTAGTTTTCTAAACGTTCACTATTGCCTGACCAACGACTCTTCTCTGCAGTTGCCCAACGAACAGTAGAATTCGTATAACGACTGGCAATGTATTGTTTGGCATGATCAATAAATGTTGCTGCACGAAGAAATCGATCGTTCATATTGAATGAAATCAATGGAGAATTTTCTATTGATTTCGGCCAGTAAGCGGTTGAATCCATACTTCTTTCATTAGCGATCAATTCACGTAGAAATTTAAATTGAAATGTAAGCTCATTAAAAGACCATGGAAGTCCAAACTTGGCGAAACCACGATCAAATATCAAGTTTAAATGCTGTTTTAGATGATCAAATAGTTCTTTTCCATTCCATACACCTATCATAAAAGATGAAATTCTTTAGAGAAGCAAAAAACACAAGACGGCTTTCAAGAATATTAAAATTTGATCTATTTTTCCTTTCAAAACGTGCGCAATGATTTTGATAGAATGCAATTTTCTTTAAGCAATACTTTTACATACCTGTAATTTCTCGTAATTTCGTCTCAATTAATTTGATATTATCGGATAGTTCATGTGGTGCTTGATCGTTGATATCTTTTGGTGCTCCTGGTACTCGTTTAGTAATTAGCCAAAAGAGAATGGCACATATATGACTCATATCAATGGTCGGACTTCGAAGTTCGTCGATACGTTGTTGTTCATCGGTAGTTGATAATTCGAGTTCTTCCATTGATCGTAACTCGAGTTGTGGTACTCGATAGAACGTGTGATTGGTTGTAGCTGGATCAGTTACATGAAAAATTTTTTCAAATTCATTACAATGTTGTTTTCCATACAATGTAAAATCGTCTTGTTTACTAAATGGAATATTACTATCATTGATCACTGCTAAATTAAAATTGATAATGACAAATTGGAGCTTCTTCATATTTGTCAATTCATTTTCATCTCGTTGAAAATTTTTTACAATAATATTTTGAGGCTCAAGATTTCGATGGATAACATTGCAAGCATGAAAGTGTTTGATAGTCAATAATAATTTTCGACTAATGACAATAGCATCAGAAATGCTTAATTTTCTATGTTCATTCAAAAAATCTTTGAGTGTTATGCCTTGAACATTTTCTATAATAATCCAAAATTTATCCTGATTTCTACTTTGTTTATCCGATGAATGAATATTGTTTGTGATCAATTTTGGAACAGACTTGAGACCTAAATAGAAACCATGGATATTGCCAAAAACAAACACATTGTAGAGAATAGTTATACTTTGTAACTTTTCCAGAATCTTCAACTCATGACACGCTCGAAAACGAGCATTATTGTTATCATCGCCCGATAGAAAGATTCTCATGGTGGCTATTCGATTTTCATCACTTATTGATACCACAGTGTACTCTTCGATTTTTTCATGAGAATTTTCAAATGTTTTTTCATTAATCCAACGCCACTGTGGCGCATATTTGGCCATATCAGATGGCATATCGATAGAGGAATTTGAGAAAATAGATTTCGTTGGATGCTTCTTCGGTTTTGAAGGAGAAGGCTTGACACGATCTGCCCAAGTTTGATGTTGAGCAGATGAAATTGGAGAAGGGTTTTCAACATTCATAATCGATTGTACATCCTGAGCAAGAGCTTCAGGTACAATTGATTTAAGCTTCACGGCCGAAGGAATGTGAGATGATTGTAGTTCATCTCTCATTAGAACTGATTCAGCTGGTTGGTAATTCCAATCGAATATCGCGACATTATATTCTACCTGACATTTTATCAATCGAGAAGATTGATCAGAAAAATGTTGATTGTGCCATTTACGAACTAGTTTACGAGTATAATTCTCTGACACTTGATTTGCATAATAGGCCGTTCTCGTCCCATTTTGACATGGTTCGGGTGAGAGTTTGACATTGTGCATCGATTTGCTTTCAATATTTAGACGACTCATGAGCTGTTCAATTGTTACATTCGACGGCAAGTTACATAGTTTAATACGATAGGTTGAATTTCGCTCTTCTAAACAGTCAATAGAAACTTATCTTATGTAACAAAAAAAGTGATCTTTTACTTCTTGGTCGACTATTTGATTTGAGTGTTCTACGTTCATTATGACCAAACCAACAATTTTCATCTTCACATGTGTCCGGTTCATTACACATCCAGTGTTTGAAATTGCAATCATTCTGGTATTTACATTGACCTATTTCGAATTGCTCACAAAGTTGAGACGGATGCACTTCTTCTTGGATGCATTCACATTGTATTGTGTAACTGTCCAATTGTCTTCTTCCTAGTTTTTTGACAAGTTTTTCAACAATTTGATGATTACCCGAATGTTTTATCGAAGCTTCCCAAGGCAACATTTCAGAGATCTCATTCTCCTCTGGGATCGCTTGTGGCCGAATCAAAATATCGGCAACATGTACTTCAAAGATCAATGATAGTTGTTCGCTGGTAATACTTGGTGGTAAATTCGTTATATGAACACAGTATGGACGTGGATGATTGTTCGGACCATCTCCTAGTTAAATCAAAACGAAGTTTCGATGATTTTTTCTGAGATAACTATGATTTATTTTCGACTACTCATTGTTCTATCCTTAAGGAGAGTCAGACGTCAACGCCTAATGTACAGTATGATTTTGTAACGAATAAATAGAATAAACGAATGAGATTGCAGTGAAACTCTCCTAACAAGATCGCCTCAAGCTTAAGGTCCATTTAAACATTGGAAAAAAATGTATCTGAGCTAATTTAGATTTTTGTTCTCTTTTCTCTGAAACTTTTTTCAAGTTTCAAAGAAAACGAGGAAAAGAAAGAAGTGGATTCCCATGTGAAAATTCTCCCATCGTGTAGAAATCGATATAATGTTTTGATTATATCTATTTGTACACATCTCAATCATAACTTACGATCTCGTCTTCGTGGTGCTTGCATTTCTTTTTGAACTTTCACTTTGATTTTATTTATTTCATGTGATCCTGTGTAGAGCATAACTTGATCGACCGAATCATAACTAATCAATACAATTGAAAATGTAAATTATTCAAATTAATTGACTTTAATTCTCTTACTCCTTGAATTCGAGAAAAGCTTTTTTTGCATGTTCATTTTCTTCCCATTGACAACCGATAATGTGACCAAATTGTTGAAAATATTTTCGCAAATCAACTTCATTCAATTGAGAACGATTTAGTCCATCATCTGTCGATTGATGTATAGCAACAGAAAGTATCGTTGTTGGACGGCCATAATGTTGCATTTTATTCGGTATATTTCGTACAATTTCCCGTGATTTCCCACGAATCTTGATTAAAGATCGGTTTGTGATGACGATGTTCAAATCAGTTTGGTTATGAAAGTTAAGAAAAGCTCGGCGAATCTCTTGACCATCCGCACTCGCTAAGAAACAAAAACAATAATCCTAAAATTTTATTGACAATCGTCAACTCACTGATAGTCTTCCCCCAACTAACATTATAGTGTTCATGATGAAGGTATTGTTTTAAAGCTTTTTTGATGTCTTTTTCGGTTATCTCCGTACCACAACTGTTGATAACTAGACCATAGCGGCATCTTGCTAGATCAGCTTGTGTCACTTCTTCAGATAATAAAAGCTACACAAAAAAAACAAAAGAAAATGCATTGTATAGAATGAAATTCGTATTATGCTTACCTGAGCCATATTGACAACTGTTGAACAAAAGTTTAAGATTCGAATGAAAATCTAAAAAAGATTAGTTTCTAAAGTCTAAAACCAGCAACAAGCCAATTTTCTCTTCTTACAAATATATCAATGTCTGCAAATAGTAAGCTGAGAAATACTTAAATAAAAAAAGAAAGAAAGAATGCGTTGGAAAAAACCCAGATTAAAGAATGACAAGAAACAAAAATACCCAAAGTTTTTCTTTTTCCGCTTGAAAATAAAAAATACCCAACACTATTCTTTATTCACTACCTGTAAGAATAAAACATACGAGTATTATGATTGTCAACAACCGAATTGATTTTATTTGTCAATTTGCACAACAAACACTACAAGAAATAAAAACATCGGAATGCTAGTGTGATGAATAATGATGGAAGAAAAGAAAAAAAAACGTGACTTCGCAACAAGCAATACGATATATTTCTAAAGAGCAGAATTCTGCACATATTTCTATGACAAAAAGTCAAGTTTTAGTTCTTTCCAAAAAACAATCAGAGGTGAAAAGGGAACGTACACTTTAAAGTCTATGAACATGTGTTGACTGATTAGCTTTATCGTTTCGTTTTCTTCTAGTGCATTATATGCCAAACATATGACATATGCAATAACGATAAAATAATCGAAACAACTGGGAAAACATCAATTTTGTCGAATACAAAAAATGTCGATTGCAAATTTGTCGATAGAATTTGTCGAAAAAAAAATTGTCGATTCGACAAAATTTAATTCCAAATTTGTTGAATTCGACAAATTTTATTAAAAAATGTCGATTATGGTATTGTCAAGCTTCGTTTCGATGAATTTCAAATTCAGTTATAATCA